>JAOYMZ010000551.1:0-10069 GCA_025802335.1 Pinguicula primuliflora | reverse complement strand
TTTTTTTTTCTTTTAATCTTTCTAATGGGCTTCTGCCTTCAAGGGCCCAAGTACATCAAATCTCGGGAAAAGTATGATATTGGCATAGGAGTCTAGGGTATTTTTGTCAATTTTTTGCCATTTTATTCTGATTTTTCTTTGTTTGGTCCGGAACACCTACAACTCAAAAAGATAGCATTAGTGACTAAAAATGGTGGAGAAATACTTGAATTCTAACAATAAATAAATAATAATAGTATGAATAAGTTGGCCTAGAAACAACTTATCAACAGATTTGCACCAAAGCTCGGTAACATTTTTCTGAGATTTTCCCTTTCTTCATCAAGTCCTCGTACCTTTTGAAAAATTCGGTGAAGTCTTGCTCTTCTTCCACATCTTCATTGTCCTGTGGTCTGGCTGCTGTCAGCCCCCTATTCAATGGCTTTTCATAATGGCGATGACGAAAATATTCAAGTGGTGGCGGAGGTTGGGGCGGGGGTTGGTTGTGTTCATCTTAGAGGTTGGGGTTCCAGTCGTAATCTTCCCAGTACTGGTTAGAAAGTTGTTTGTGATGATGTGGGTAGTGCGAGTAGGAATGTTGATGGTAGTGATGATGATAGTATTCTGGTTTGTGAGGAGGATATTTTGGTGGGGCAGATCTTGGTGATAGTATGACTCGATTTGCCAGCCATGATAGTATGAATCTTCATCAGGGTCATAATAATATTCCGGTGGTAGACGATGGTAGTGTGACATGATTTCTACTCGACGACTCTGATGCCAATATGTTACGATCCCGAGATCATCGAGTAAAATAAGGAAGAACTTTTGTAGAACTTGAATAGAACTTCACTAAAAACTTGAAGGATTACAAGAAAATGTAAAGAACTATAACTAAATAAACTAAAACATCATTCATCAAATCTATCTCTAATCCATATAACTACCATTCTTTAAATAGATTTGGCTTCTTTCTTCTTCAATTAATGAACTCATCCCTTTAATTGATGGTTCCACTTCCATATGTCTTGAGCCATGTGCCACCATATCACCATAATGCAGTTTTTTTTTTGTAGTAAGTGTTTTATTAAACTGAAAAAATTTGTAATGTACAAAGTCCCTATTTCAAGCACACCCACGACGCGCATTAAGTGACTACACTAGCAATTACTCATTTATGTCATTATTTTTTCGATCTCTTAGTTCCATTTGGACCAATGTATCGAGGTGTTGCTTTGACATTTCGATCCTGAGTGCTCTCGCAAGTAGCATTGTTTCTCGTGTTTCCTCGAATAAAGCAATTTGTGTATCCTTCTCCGAGAGTTTCGTACTTATGTTCTCATTGACTTGTGCTTTCTTAGATGCCAATTTTCTGACTTGCGTATCTGATTTGGACTCATTCAACTGTACTTTCTATTTTACCCGTTGTCGCCTTTGTTCACGCATCTTCTCAATTCGACAATCCTGACATTCTTGTGCGTTCAATCTACGGGATAACTTCGCTATAGGGCTTTCCTTTTCGTCCATAATTCGAAATGTACCGGTCTTGTTGGTATTTCTATGTGTTGGCCGACCCAACCTTTTCCTGCCGCTATATTTTGGTCTACGATGTCCTTCCTTGTACAGAATTGTGTTGGGCCCAATTCCTTATTTGCATTAAATTCTGAATTTTTCAGAAGGCTGGGGTCTCCATCAAACCCTCCTCTGCCACCCCTTCAATGTCATTATTTTCCCCAATTTGGCCAGATTTTCCCCCTACCGGTCCAGTTACTTTCATTTATTTCCATATTGATGCCATGCGCTATAGAGTTCTTAGAAGGAGGAGGAGTTGATTGTTTCTCCTTTGACTACCCCATTTAATGTTTCTTGAAGATTGTACTGTACCTCCTCTTCTCCCATGGCTGACGGGCCGTCAAACACCTGCACTGGTTCCTCATCCTCCACGATGGCGGCCGACGGACGGCCAAGCGCCTGCTCCGGTTGAGAGTCCTCCTGTTCCAAGGTGTCCGCTGACAGACGGCTAGTCCCCTGTTCCGGGAGAGCTCCGGCTAGTCCCCGGTTCCGACAGAGTTCCCCGCCGTCTATTTATATTTTCATTTCAAAGTTTATTTGTCCTGTATGGGACATTTGAACATATTCATTTCAACAAGTACATGAAAGTGGTAACTTTACAAACCCAAATCACTTGTAGTATGATGTATCAGAATCAAGAGAGAAGCCACGAAAAACCATGATGGCATTTAGTTCTAGTAAGTTATGGAGAAAGCCAACCTCCTACTGCAGCCAACCTCCTACTGCTATACTTGTAGCCTTAGATGCAGGTAATTCTTGCGAGTGCAGCTGGGAACCAGACAAACATTTTCTATTCTTAACATACGGGGTCTGTGACGCCGATTATTGGGCCGGCCTGCTTTCCCGATTTCAAGAGACAAGGCCCTGCACAATCAAACCATATACACAAGGAGATTTGTGCACTGGACTAGAATACGGGCAAAGAACAACAGCTATAGCCTATAGGAGTGGAATGCTTAAGAACTGACAGAACGCTTATTCCAGCAACTTGACTGGGCCAATTTTCATCATTATTAATGGGCCAATTGATTTATGCATGTTGTTTGATCAATAGCTTTCGATAGTTGAATGACTTAAAAATGCCGCTGTGCCTGCACTTCAAGGATCATCGAAATCACTTCATTTTCTTCCACATTTACGGCAATTTAACAACGAGAAGAGAGGCGCTGAGATTGGAGTTGGACGTGTATGCTCGTAGAGCAATAATCTTTGCCGGTATTTGCGTTTCCAATTAAACGATTATGGTTTTTATTTCTACCTATAGATTGTTAATTTGTTATCTAATCTCTGGAGTCGGATTGCAACCAAAGCATTTGATTAAATGCATGAACCATAATCCTACGCATTTCAGTTTTTTTTTCCGTCAGAGTCCCTTCCCTGCGCTGTGATTTTGCAACGGAGTTAGCACGCAATGGCGAGAGGTTTGTTATGGGCTACTGCAGAAGACATGGCAAGGAATAGGGGCCGAGTTTTATCCTTGTACCGGCAGTTGTTGAGGAGCCTGAATTCACCCAATTTGCCGCTTAACCTGGCGGCGAGGTTGGCGAAGAAAGCCGGGGTTCGTGCCATTTTCTTGGTGGGTTCTGAAGAGCGATACCTTCACAATATAGAAGATCTCATCGGCACTGCCGAGAATGCTTTGTCCATTCTAAGAAAAGACGAAATTCCAAAGCACGTTCAGTGAATGCCAAATCTTATCATGGACACTGATTGCATGAGCTTCTTCCACAAGCGATCATCCTCTGATATTTGTTGTTGTTGGAGTTTGGGATTGTCTTCTTAATTGATCCAAGGTAAAGATTTTGTGTGTAAGAGTTAATCCGTACATAGCTTATGTTACGTTGGGGGAGAATCATTAGGCTTACACCTACAAGTAGGGAGTTGATTTCCATGCAGAAATTTTATAAGAGAGTGATTGTTTACGTGCATACAACCAAAAAAGAAGTATTTGCATATTTCAAGGTCAAGGTCAAGATACCCATTTGGTCATGGAGTGGAATTATTTTAATTTATTTACCAAAAAAGACGAATAAAAATATAATTTTAATTACAATCATATCCCGCCTCTCGCTGTCTAAACCCCGCCAATTGCTTTACATTCCTTCAGCAGGAGCTCTGGAAGGTCCAATCTCAGAATACCCTTCGATTTCCACCATCTTCATCACCAGAATTCTTTTGGTACTCAACGTATGAACAGTTGTTCTCTATGCATGATTTGTGTATCTATGATTCCTTTTCCCCTTTGGTAGTTTGGTCATGTGATTCTGTGAAGCGTGAATCTTTCAAGCTTTTTGCTATTAGATTCTATTTCAGTGACTGGTTGCTCAGTAATGCAGTATATGACTTCGTTTCTGATTCTTTAGCTTACGTGTGTTTGCCTTGGTTTGATTTTGACTTATTTTTGGGCAACATCTCGTAAACTTGACTGGGTTTGTCGTTAAATCCTTTGTAGAATATTCCAAGGAGTCGGAGAAATGTAGGGGTCGCATGTGTTGTTTATTCAATCGATTTTTAGGGTACAAGTAGAACTTTTCTCCATCTGTTGTTAACAGTTGTAACTTTCTTTTGTGTTGAAGATTTCATATGTTGATGACTTCTTGATTAGTTAAGCAAATAGGTAGTTTAATTTAATGTCACAAATTCTGCTAGATGGCTCTCAGGCGTAGATGATTATGTAGACAGGAATATACCAGCAGGTTATAGGCATCGCAGAATTAAGCTCAACAGGAGTGATGGATGATAATTGCTTAGACGCATAAACACTCCATTTTTATCTCCTTCATCTTTGTTGCAGAAGAAGAACAAAAATCATGCATGGTCACGGCCACTTACTTCTGCCTCCATTCCGCACAAGGGATTTCAATCCGGATCTGACCCATGGAAGGCTCATTTAATGAGCCTTCTAAATCAGGCGGCCCTGAAGCCATTCGGCACACGGAAGACCCCGAGCGCTTGGGACAGAGCACTTTCCTAGGGCTCGACGCATACCTCCCAGTTTTTCTCAAATCTATTCACAGTTGTGCAGCAGAAACCCTTATCCTATTTCTCGTGCGTCGAAAACCAAAGTGCGAACGGCGATTCTCCTTCGTCGAAACAGAAGAAAGCAACTCCTGTAAGAATGCATCTCTGAACTCATCCTCGTGAACATAGCTTTCATCTCATCCTTCTATGTGATTTACGTTAGTTCGTTTTTGGGGTAATTCTTAACTGGTTTGGTGATGTACCTCGTATGGTTACAGATTGAATCTTTAATAACTTTTTTTTTCTTTTTTGAGCTGTTAGTCGAAATAGTTGTCTGTGGTTTTCATTTTCTGTTGGTAAACAACACTAGTTCTGGAACATGCGGAATGTTGTTGCTATTGTGTTCGGGATTGGCTAGCTTGGTGTGTGGAAACACGAGTTTGCCTTGTCTTCCTAAGGAAGTTCTGATATTTTGAATTTAAAGAAGTGCTTTTACTTCAGATCTTATGAATCTATAGTAGTATGTGACGTTTCAACTGTTAACTACAGAACATAGCTTTAATCTCATCCAACTATGCCTCTAGTACCCTTCAAGATAGCCAAGTTAATGTTGCATTGTTTTGTTGTTGTTACCAACTGGTATCGCTCTTCATAGATTCTTTCAAGTTGGGATATTCTGCTTGAGGAGTTGCATATTGCGCAGAAACGGTGTTTGTGTATGTGGAACTTGCAGACATTTTCTGTGCATGGTATCATATGTGCCATTTGTGTTCGGATTCCAGTTATTCAAGAAGTGTCTATATATATACATCTAGGTTTTCCTTAGTTCCTGATCCTGAGTTAGCATATAATTGGCTGTTCTATCGGGTATATTGTACACATCTAAAATAGTTAATGATTTTTTTCAGCAAAGCAAATAGTTTATAGTTTCTATTTTGTAAATCTCGAATTCAAAACTTCTGGTAAACCTTAGGACGACAGCATTCTTGCAGGTTTATGGAAAACCACTGGGATAAACCCGAACGCTGGTATTGGGTACCCAATCCCAGGATCGGGTAGCCATTTCAAAAATTCATTTAAAAACGGCAGATTTCAGGTACGCGATACTAGGACCCGAAACTCGATTGTGCAGCCCTACCTATTTCTCACATCATTAGGAAGAGATTCTGTTAGTCTTTCATGTCTGAATGGCAAGACTAAGGATTCATCATAGTTAATAATCGACTCATGAATCATGATTCATTATACAGCATGAATTGAAGCCAGAAAATCCCAAGTGTTATCAAAGCAAGCTGATACAGAAAATAGGAAACAGAGGTTTTGGTTTGCGTGAATTTGTTCCCCTTCAGTTTTATAAGTAATTGGGTCTTCGAGTTGAGAGTTAGGATTTCTGTTAGAAAGCCTCCTTCCATTGCTATGCACTCATACGGTTTTGCTTAGAAGATGGAGGGAGAACTAAATTTGAAGAAAATTGTGGTAAATATGTTGAATCATTTTTATTTAAATTGGGTTGGTGATAAAGGGATCATTTCTTTTGAAGTAAATCACAGTAAGTTTCTTGATTTAATTTTATGCTTTGCGTGAGAAAAAGGCTGAAAATAATATTGTTGAGTTTGCTACCTTAGTCTTTCAGGTACCATAGCAAAAACGTTTTGCTTAGAAGATGGAGAGAGAACTAAATTTGAAGAAAATGGTGGTAAATATGGTAAATTCCTGTCATGCGTTCAATCAGCATAACAAGCCATTGAGAATCAATGATTCTTGGGAAGATATGCTGTCGGACCTGCCAATTCCCATCCATATAATTCAGAAATTCAGGAAAAGGGCAATGATTTTTCATCAGCAAGAGGAGCAGGCTGTTGAGGTATCGAGTAGGAGCCAAGAGATCCTACTCTCTGAGTTGCAGAAATACGATGCATCAATGGAGGATTTGCGTTAGACCAAATTGGAAGGAATGCAGAAGAAAGATGGCATTGAACGTAAATTAGATCTGA
The DNA here is from genome assembly GCA_025802335.1 of Pinguicula primuliflora. Classification (NCBI taxonomy): domain Eukaryota; kingdom Viridiplantae; phylum Streptophyta; class Magnoliopsida; order Lamiales; family Lentibulariaceae; genus Pinguicula; species Pinguicula primuliflora. The sequence goes on along the minus strand of JAOYMZ010000551.1, from coordinate 3,563 downwards.
TGGGGACAGCACTAGATGGGTACAGTAAGGCTTGTGAGGAAATCCAAAAATTAAATGATGAGGTTATCTTCCATTATCTGGTTCAGATTACTGGGAAAAGAAAAGCTATGCAAAGTGAAGAAACAGGTATTGAAATTGGTGAACCTGTACCAAATCCAAAAATTGAAGAAACAGGACATGTCGCAGAGCAATTTCCATATCCAAAAATTGAAAACGTAGAGGTTGAAGTTACTGAACTGTCACCAAATTCAGATATCTAAGAAAAAGAGGCTGAAGTTGCTGAATCTGTACAAATTCCAAAAATTCAAGAAACTGAGGTTGGGGTTACTGGACCTTTACCAAACCCACAAACTAAAGACAAAGGTTTTCGAGTTGGTGCCGAGCTTTGTCCAATCGCACAACCTCAAAAAGGAGACCTATTTTCCAAAGTTATGTCAAAGGCACATCTCACCAGGGGTGTAATGGTATCTCTTTGTTGGCATATGATTGATCTAAATAGCTTCATTCTCTCTCATTACATTCCTAAGCATTCAAGTTACGTTTTTTCTAACATAGCCAGATTTCTTCTTTGCAGTACGTACCATGCAGTATCGCTAAGAAGGTACCTCGTGACAAAGTTGTTACATATTTCCTATGTAATGGCAACAAGTGGCAATTGGAGTACATCGGAAACAAAAGCAACCCGAGGTTCGATATTGCCGGCTGGAGAAGTTTTGCGATCGGCATGAAGCTTGCAGTTGGGGATGTATGCATCTTTCAGCTGGTGGAATACAACATGAATGAGATTGTATTCTTGGTTACCATTCGGCCCTGTTCGACAGAACGGCCTCCTAGGCACTGCCTAGGCGCTTAGTACTACTTTCTCAAACATTGAAATCTTGCCGATGGAATGGAATGAATTGCCGATGCTAGTGAAAAATTGAAATCTTGTAAGAGATGAATACTATCTTGTCTAGAACCTTACCTGCATATCCCGGACCGAACAAGTAACCCATTTGGAGACCAGGGCTGTGTGCCCCCAAGTCCGATCAATTTTCTGGATGTTTGTTGGCCATCTTATTCTTATAGTTGTTCTATTCTTTCCAATTCGAGTAAGAATTAAACTAACAGTGTGGAGAAATCCACACCGTGCGATTTGATCTTCTCTCATCCCCAATCTCTTTCCCAAAAATAACCATCTTTTGCCCTAATTCGATATTTTTGCCATGGATACAACAAGGATACAATTTTGGAATGCTTACAGCCTCATTCATGTGCTTATTATCACACTAGAGCCTCATTCAAAATGGTGGGATTTTGAAGAGAATTTGGTGAAGTCTGTCAAAAGGGTATTACATTTTGAAGAAACTTGAGTTTTCCCACAAACAATATGTTATACTAATGTGGAGGGATGATGCTGTGCTGATTGAGTTCTATACAATGGAGCACACAAAGGTAAAAATAAATAAGGGTGTGAGCATGTTAAAGAAATATTTCATATCATATTATGATTCGTGTTTGGTATCACCTCTTCTTCTTATTGTTCGACATATTTCCCTGGAGAGATAGCATTGAAAGCTATGCGCTTGGCTATTTTTTTATAAGCTCCATTACGTTTTTCTCCGTAATGGAGCCAAGCATTGCGCTTGGCTGTTTTTTTATCGGAATTCAATTTCCGCATGGGTGGAATTCAAGTTCTCTGATCGGGTGGTATATTTGATATTGCCGTCTGGAGAAGTTTCGCGATCGGCATGAAGCTTGCAGTTGGAGATGTCTGCATCTTTCAGCTGGTGGAATACAGCATGAATGAGATTGTATTCTTGATTACCATTCGGCCCCGTTCGAGAAAGCGGCCTCCTGGGTGCTGCCTAGGTGCTTAGTATTACTTTCTCAAACACTGCCATTCAGCAGAAGGATAAGGGAGGTGTCTCTTGAGTTGTTGGTTATTAATTGAACTGGAAATATGAACATGTTGTAGAATTTGGATTGTTTAGGTTTTGTATGTACTATCTGAATGGAATGAATTGCCGATGCTAGTGAAAAATTGAAATCTTGTAAGAGATGAATACTATCTTGTCTAGAATCTGCATCCCGCACCGAAATTGTACCCATTCAGAGATCAGGGCCGTGTGCCCCTCAACCCGATCAATTTTTTAGCTGTTTTATTCTTTCCATTTCGAGTAAGAATTAAACTAACAAGTGTGGAGAACCACACCGTGAGATTTGATCTTCTCTCATCCCCAATCACTTTACAAAAAATAGTCATCTTTTGCGCTAATTCGATATTTTCGCCATGGATACAACAAGGATATAATTTTGAAATGTTTAAGGTCTCATTCATGACCCTATTATCACACCAAGCCTCATTCAAAATCGTGGGATTTTGAAGAGAACTTGGTGAAGAATGTCAAAAGGGTATTACATTTTGAAGAAACTTGAGTTTTCCCACTAACAATATGTTATGACCAATTCTATTCATGCACACTCTTTAGATACTATGATGTTTCAACAATCACAACCATAACTTTTGTTATTTGTCATTATTCAATTTTTTTTATTTGTGGTTGTGATTGTTGACACATCATGGTATCAACAAATTATATCTAAAAAATGTGTATGATAACATTTTTCATATATTATACTACTATGGAGGGATGATGCTGTGCTGGTTGAGTTCTATACAAAGGAACACACAAAGGTAAAAAACAAATTGGGGTATGAGCATGTTAAAGAAATATTTCATATCATGTTACGTTAATTAGTTGCTGTTGTTTATATGAAATTGATTTTTTTCAAAAGTTGTAGCTTTGGTGGGGTTTTATAGAAAATGCTAATAATCACTTCTTTTTTGCAAGCATGTAACTCCCATGTCACTCCCTCTCACAATGTTATTGGATCCCACATGGTGACATGTGGTACCCACACCCACAACTATGTGAGACAAGTGTGCTTTTATCATGCAAAATAATCAAGATGTATAGCAAGACTCGTTCTTTATGTTGAACATGAATTTGAATCTTTCTTCGGGTTCTTTTCCCTTTTAATTGCAGGGTTTCTGGTCGATATGGTATTGGAGGTTGGAGAGGGCAAAATTATGATTCATGTTTGGTATCACCTCTTCTTCTTATTGTTCGACATATTTCCCTGGAGAGATAGCATTGCAAGCTATGCGCTTGGCTATTTTTTTATCGGCTCCATTACGTGTTTCTCTGTGCAACTCCCCCAACATCAAACTACACAGTAGCATTGGTAACTCAGGTTTCTTCAAAACGCACTCCTCCTGCCATATTTCACCAAGTTCTCTGACCGAGTTGAGACGTGAGAGATAAGTGTCTCTGGTGTCACCAGGGGTTGAAGAAGAGGCCTATACATCGGAAAATTGTATCTGTTGGATGTGGGCCAATTATCCAGCCCAATTCTGAAGCCCAATCCGGAGCCCAAAAGATTGTTAAGATGGCTCATTGCCCCTTAGGCCCGAAGAGGGAGTTGTTTCTTTATCATCCCTGGTTCAATTACATAATCACACAACCCACTGCATCTTTGTTTTATGCACTTGGCACACTATCACTGTCCCGAGATTAAAT
>JAOYMZ010000550.1:0-10070 GCA_025802335.1 Pinguicula primuliflora | reverse complement strand
GGACGAGTACATCAGAATATTTTGCTCGGCCATCAAAATATCAGAAGCCGCCATGATTAGTTTCGACTGGAAAAAAAAATGATATTTTCTGGAACTTCTGTTCTAGCTTCGTCCTCTCGATTTTGAAACAAAATCGAAAAATAAGGGACTCGGAATCAACGAAACCCTTTCGTTCTATGGAGAATTCGTCCCAAATTTTATTCTCAATCTTCAGTTTATCCGGTACCAATGCAGTTGACGCTGTATGGGCCGAAATGCGAATATTCGTTATGAGCAAAAAAAAATTAATGATATAACACCCGGTACCGAATACCGATGCAGTTGACGCTGTATGGGCCGAAATGCGAATATTCGTTCTGGCCAAAAAAAAATTAGGAAAATGCTGTTTGTATATATTTTCTTGATATTATTGGTTGACATTGTGATATAACAACAATCACAACCACAATTAAAAGAAAATAAATAATATAATATATGGTTGTGATGATTACCACATCACAATGTCAATGAATGATGTCAATAAAATGAATGATAATAATTACATGAGAGGATGTCATTTTATTTAAAATAATAATAATTTATTATATAAAACAATGTGGTTTGTGTATAATTTGGGCAATTTTTTATGCTACAAATTCTTCGCATTTTTTTTAATTTGCCACCGTCCGGACCTGGAAAGTTCGAGACATACGCCCGGCCTTCCCAACGTCGAGATTATTTATCCCGGACTTTGGAAGTCCGAGTGCTCAAATGTCTCACATCTTGACAGAATTTTTTTCTCTCATGTACAAATCAGCCGACCGATTCTGCCATCAAACTCACTGTTGATCGCATCAATGATGTAAAGATTCTTGTGACCGGATCGAAACACCAAGAATTTCCCATCCGGAGAGCAGGAAGGGAAGGCATTGTTGCGAGTATTCTCGTCGATCAGAATTTTGACTTCTACCGGGATCTCCTCACGATCATTGCCAGACAGATGGTCCGAATCAAACGTTAATCGAGAAATCTGTACCGTTCTGCTCACGGATTGGAATATGGGTCTAATCGATGTGAAGATGACATTGTTATTTGCTCGGCTCCATGAATTACCGAAGCTGACACGATTACTCAACAATGTCCACCTTCTCGAACCGTTGGATTTTACAATCTTCAGGCCGAGATTATGCTCAAAATCGTGATTGAATGCAATGAGATGACCGGAAGGCGAGAATGTAGGGAAATTACCATTGATCCTGAGCAGTACCAGATTATCGATGGGACTAGTTATCGGCTCGAGATGAGGGATCTTGGATTCGTCATTGGCCCCCTTTCCTCTAAACCGATGATACCCAAGAAAAGTAGAGTCTGGGGATATAAAAGGACTGTAATGGTGGAAATCAGGGTTCAGCAGCTCGGACACCGTAAAGAATTTCTCAGTCTCCACGTCGAGAATCTGAATGTTGCGATAACTCCTTCCCTTTTGTTTGGTGGCGATGACTATTTTATTCCTGTCTTGCATACATGTCGGTGTGAAATAGTGTAGCCCCTGGGGAGTGACCCGAACGGGGGCAAGAGCAGCACCGGTTGACAAGAATTCCTCCAGCAACTCAACTCTGTAAAGTGCCCACCATCCACAGTGTGAGAGAGAAAAAAATTCTGTCAAAATGTCAGACATTTGAGCATGCGGGCTTCCAAAGTTCGGGATAAATGATCCCGGCCTTTCGCGTATGTCTCGGCCTTCCCAAATCCGGGCGATGGCAGATTCAAAAGAGGGCGAAGACTTCGTGGCATAAAAAAAAATTGTCATAAAATTCGATATATAACTCATTTATTTAACCATTAATGTTCAATATTAATTCAACTATAGCTTGCACTACTAGTGAATTTTTATTCTACTTGTTTAGGTAAAAAACTCTTTTTCAAAATTTGAAAACCTCCCAGGCCCGAAAACCAATGCATCCCCTCCGGCAAACTCAACTGTCTCCGACCAACAACAAAATATAGCTCCATCACCCAACTGATAAGTGCTCTATCGGCACATTGAGTGGCGGAAAATTCGTCTGGTCCCAATTCTGCAGACCGCAAAGTAGAGGAATGCAAAGTCTCCGAAGCATAATTTGCGAAGTCAAGCATTGAGTGGCGAAAAGGAATCTCTGGTCCCAATTCTGTGTTCGATAGGCGTATGTGTTGGAAGCTAGGTCGTTATAGAGAAGGGGTTTCTGAAAATCAATACCCAAGAGAAAAACAAAAATTGGGGGGAGACACTTTTGAGCTCACACCGAAAATTTGAGAGAAAATGAGTCAGACATTTGGCCAGAAAGCAACAGACAAGATTTCAAATGAGCTAACGAACACCACACACAATACCCACACAGATGCTGATTTTGCAGATCCTGACCGCGAAGATGATTTCGAAGACGACGCTACATACGTTCCAGAATCAGCTTGGATACCGGTGGAAAACAGACGAACTAGGAAAAACAATCAACAGCAAGCAGAGAAGGGTAAGGAGAAGGTAGTTCCCAACCCTAAAATATTGTCAACATTCATTGAAAAATTGAGAGCCAGTTCGACTTCATTCTTCATCACAAACTTCCCATCAAATTGGACTGAGGCGGAGATGTGGACCTTTTTCAGAGAACACAGGAAAGTCAGAGATGTGTGTGCACCACCCAGGTTAACAATACAAGGTAAGAGATATGGCTTCGTGAGATATGATAAAACTCTAGACTCAGCGTCTGTTTTGCAGGCATTACAGGGCTGTCGAGTAGGGACGAATGCTCTTCAGATTAATCTAGCCAGGGCGACGCATCACTCCACAAAACCACAACTACGATCTGAGCCTACTATAAACCAGAGATACAAAGCAGACGCACAAGTGGATATTGAATCCATGGATTTCACCCCAGCACTTGACGATCTGAAATGGCTTGACTGTTGTCTAGTAGGACTCCCAATTCCTATCAATGACCTGAACTCGCTGAACAGAATTTTGCTGCAGAATGGATATGGTGACAGTTCAGTAGTTCGACTTGAGGGAGGGGAGGTGCTGGTGAAGCTCAGTTCGGAGGATTAAGACTCATACTACTAAATGATCTGACTACCCAGAGGCAGCTATCAATTACTAATATGAGACCTTGGAAAGTTATCAATGACAAACTGGTTAGACCGATATGGCTGCGTATAACAGGAACTTCATTGTACTGTTGGAGTGACTTCTTCTTTTTAGAGGCTGCATCCAAACTGGGAGATGTCCTCCAAATCGATGAGAAAACTTCTGATAAGTCTGAAATGTTATACTGAAGAATTTAGATATTAACCAACTATAGCGAGCGACTGAGAAAACGACTAAGAATTAATTCTGGGGAAGAGCAGTTTGAAATCTAGATAGAAGAGGAGTCAGTGGCTTCTCATAGAAACTGGAAACACCTGAATTGTCATAAACCGCAATGGCAAGCGGTTCAGAAGGATCCTTCGTCGAATATTTGGCCAGAACTGAATGAAACCAGTGCACGAGGAGGAAATTCACAAACAGTAAACCAGTTACCACGAGAGAAGACTGCCCGTGTGAACAATGGAGTTACACCTGAAGTAGCAACAGAAAATAGCACAACAATCATAACAGAAAAAAAGAAGAAGTCTGTTCCCAACACAGAGCCTCCAACGGAAAACATTCCAGGATAGAACCTAACATCAGTGGCTGATTGTGATTCTATTATACTGAAGGAACACACTGAGGGTCAACAAGCTGAACGAGTAACCACACCACCAATTGTTATAGCTCCAGACTTGTGCACAAAATAGAAACTGAAGGTACTCAGTAAGACAACTCAAGATGGCCCTATCGCGTGGAAAAGCAGGTGGGATAGTGTGGACATCCCTTCCACAGCAAAGAGGGTTGTGCAAAGAATAAAAGAAACGGGTGGCTTTACTGCATTATTGGCCAGCCAAGACAATCTAGTGATCTCAAACCAGCAAAACCCCAATCTAAGTCGGACACTGGATTTCTAAGGAGAAGACACGAGCAGGCAGCAAGAGGAGCCTCCCAGCACTCCTTTAATCAATACTGATCCATTCGACCTTCAGTTCTTCTTGAATCAGACACCAACCACACTATCCAGGATAAGCAGGGGAGAATTCAACCCAACCTCCAACTCAGACCACAAGCTCAGAACACACACAGGAAAAATTAAGATACACTCGAACAAACAACAGTGTTCACCAATTACTGAGTTTTCAATGAGCCTGGAGGCTGATGATGAACCCCTGTAGTTGGAAATGGTGGAAAATTCTTCAAGAGTAACCCCTCTGGCCAAAGAATCCGAAATTGAACAGGGAGATGAATCAGAAAAAATATGGACCAGTATGAAGGCCATAGGAATCTCCGCACCAGGAAATGATCAGGATATAGTACAAAGATTAAGAATGTTGGATGAATATCCTAGATCAAACCAGAAACACCTCCAGTGACCAAAAACATCCAGATACACAATGAAAATAATGAGTTACAATATCTGGGCTTAGGCACTCCTGCAAAAAAATCAGATGTGAGAAAACTGGAGAGGAAACATCAGCTGGATCTTTTATTACTTCAGGAAACAAAATTGGAAAATTTTACAAGCCGTATTGGAAAACGAATACGGGGAAGCGAGGATTGTGATTGGATACACAAGGACTCCAATGGAAGGGCACGAGGAATTCTGTGCATTTGGGCTAAACAATGTTTTCAGTTGAGTGATACTTGCATGGGAGATGGATTCTTAAGGGTGAGCAGTAAATGGGGTTTTGATAACTTGGAAGTGAATATCATAAATGTCTACGGACCAGCTTCAGTCACAGACAAAAGAAGACTCTGGCAGGAAATAAAAGAAGAAGTGATGAAAAATCCAAACGATAGGTGGTGCGTGGCAGGAGACTTCAACGCAGTACATTCAGCGGATGAAAGAAGAGGAATGACTCCAGTGGTCGTTCGCGAAGTTTATGACTTCCATAAATTCATTATAGACTCTAAACTTATTGATCTACTTCTACAGCAATGCAGGTTTACATGCTACGCAGGAAGGGGAACAAGTTGCAGTAGAATTGATTGGTTTTTGTTCTCCCAAGAATGGTTAAACACCTGGTCAGAAACTTACCAGTTTGCATTTCACAAAAGTTTGTCAGATCACTGCCCCATCTTAACAAAACCTGAAGAAGTAAATTGGGGACCAAAGGCTACCTGTACTCTGGATTGTTGGAATGAGGATCCTGGATTCAAGGAGCTAGTCAGAACAAAATGGAGTAGTCTGCACATCAAAGGTGGAAGCGGATATGTGCTCCATAAGAAGCTAAAGGAAATGAGATTGAAGCTGAGTAATTGGAATAAACACAGCTTCAGCAACATAGGAAAGAGGATAGAGAAACTTCATTTGGAACTATAGTCAAGTGACCTGAGGATAAAACTCGGTATCCAGCACCAAGACGAGATAGAGATTCGCAAGGAGACATGGCACAACCTGCAAAGAGCAATCAAGTAGCATGAAAACCTTACATATCATAAATGAAGATCAACTTGGATAAGAGAAGGTGATGGTAACCACGCATACTTTCATGCGAGGTTACAAAGGAACAGGAGAAGAAACTCCATTCGTGGCTTGGAAATCAATGGACAATGGACGGAGGAGGTAGGTGAAGTTAAAAGAGGTATAACTAAGTTCTTTCAGAATCTGTACAATCAGGAACTGGAAATCCAGCCTACACAAAACATCAACGCTGAGAAAACCATTTCAGAAGAGGATAATGTCATGTTGACAAAAGCATTTGAAGAAGAGGAGATAAAAAAATGCAGTTTGAAGCTGTGGGGCGAAAAATGCACCAGGTCCTGACGGTTATAATTTCTTATTCATCCAACAAAACTGGGTGGTGGAAAAATAGGATTTCATCTATTTTATGCAAGAGTTTCACAGAATGGGCAGATTAGCAGGAGGCTTGAATTCAACTTGGATAACACTAATCCCAAAGGTTCATAACCTGCTGAGTATGTCAGATTATCGGCCTATCTCCCTGGTGAGCAGCGGATACAAAGTCTTAGCCAAACTCCTCGCCAGCAGATTAGGCTTAGTGATTGGAAAACCGATCTCTAAAGAACAGACAGGATTTATTCGTGGGAGACAGATTTTGAATGGGATCCTCGTGGCTAATGAAATTATTCATTCTTACAAAACAAAGAAATCTCAACTGTTACTATTCAAAGTCGACTTCAGAAAGGCTTTTGATACTGTCAGTTGGTCCTACCTTCTGCAAATGATACAAAAGATGGGATTTAACGACAAATAGTGCAAATGGATAAGGGATTGTGTGTTCACAGCCAGAGCCTCAATCTTGATTAATGGGGCAAGCGCAGAAGAATTTCAGTTGCACAGAGGGTTGAGACAAGGAGATCCTTTGTCTCCATTACTATACATAATTGCGACAGAGGGTTTACACTTATTAATTAAGGAAGCATGTTCCGTAGGGTTTCTTAAAGGAGCACAGATAGGTGAGCTGGAGATTTCACACCTCCTGTACGCAGACGATACCCTGCTAATAACCGAAGCAATAGAAGAAAATGCCCTCATGCTAAGAGGCCTCTTGCAAGTATTTGAACTGATGTCAGGTCTGGCAGTATATTTCCACAAGAGTAGCTTATACGGAATCAGTGTTCCTGTCACAAATCTTGAAAAGTATGCGCACCAATTATGTTGCCTGCCTGCAAAACTTCCTTGCATCTATTTAGGAATGCCTCTTGGAGCGAATCCTGGACGAACAAGAACATGGAAACCACTACTCAAGCAAGTGGAAAACAGACTCTTCAACTTGAAGAACAAAATGTTAAATTTTACCGGGAAAATAACACTGATCAGATCTGTTTTGACTAACCTAACTATCTATTTCATGCCTGTGTTTTGTGCATCAGATCAGATCAAGCAGCTTACATGACTTCTAACCAGATTCATTTGGCAAGTCAACACACAGCAACACAAGCCGATACAATGGATTAGTTGGAACAATCTATGCCTGAAGAAAGAAGAAGGAGGTCTCAGGTTAGAGAACCTGAAACTGTTGAACGAAGCGTTATTCACAAAATGGGCCTAGAGGTTCAAAACTTAACCAGATGCACTTTGGAGAAGGGTGATCTGCAGAGCCGGCCCTGGGGTAAGCCCAATGAGCCGGCCGGCTAGGGCATCCAGCTAGAGGGCATCCGACTAGGGGGCCGGTTAGGGCATCTCGGTCCCCAGGGCTAGCCCTGTACATGGTGAGGGGATAAAGTAAGTTCAAATTAAAATTAGGCAATTTGCAGGTAGGATTGGATTCAATGATTTTTGTGCTGTCTCATTAATTTCCTGGTCTTGTCATTCATTTGCCATGAGGAATTGATACTCTTCATTGGTTTTGTATTCGTCACATAGCAGTCGAAAATCCCACCTGCCTAAGAGAACTTGATTAAACTGAGGCAAACTCCTTACTCCAAGTCCTCCCTTATTCATAGAATAACATACATTGGACCATTTAATCAATGAAATCTTCCTAGGGCTTGTAGTTTGTTCAACCCATAAAATTTTCGCACGTGTCTAATCATATTGGTTACGACTTTTGTAGGAGCTTTGTACAAAATAGATATCATAGATGAATGTGGGATAAACTGCCTTGATTAAAATTATTCTTCCTCCAAGAGTAACATATATATTTTTCCAATCTGCTAACCTATTCTCAATGAGATTCACAATCGGTTTCCATGTTCATTTCCTTACACTAGCTCCCACCTGTATCCCTATATATTTGAAGGGAATTGTATCTACATCTCTTCTCCTGATCTAACCTTCTATCAGTGCATGTCTAACTGTAAATATTAAACAGCTTACAAGAATCAAATTAATGAAACATTGTACGTGGCACTGGCAGCGTTTTGTTCTCTCGACATTTATCTCCCTACAATAATCAAATAATGTCCTACAGTCGACGTGCTCATTTCCAGTGAATGGCATGGCACCTATAAATCATGAGAGGAGTCATATACACTACTCTAAATTGCATCATTTTAAACTCATTCTTGCCATATGTCATTAGGGTATTGGGTGTCAGATAACTGTCATTTTTAACACCTAGTCGGGATCATGTACATATTTAATAATATGGTATCATGTGTGGGAGTGAGTTTGGAGTGGGTCAATTTAGAGTGGTATATATTAATTTCCAACCACCTTTCCTCGTTATAATGATAGTATAAAAATGGTAAAAAGAGGTTGATCTAATGTTTCTCATAATTGTAGTCATGAGTTCTAATTCCCTAAGCGACATGAGTCTGTCGCATATGGCTTATCAAGTGTGGCTTAACTCCCTACCGTGGTTTGCAGGCTATTACGGTAGGACAATGAGTTTACCTACCTCAGTAGGGTTCACTATGTTATAAAAAAATGGTAGTATAAAACTGGGTTTGGGGTGTCTGCATTGAGGTAACTCACTGCACACTATACAGTGACCATGTGGCACTGCAAGTGGCCGGTGTTTAACACTTTTGCACGCCATTGACCGCCACAGCATAGTATCCCAATTCCTATAAAAAGACTTGGCAAGCAACACCACGATGAGAGCATGACAGACTTTCCTGTTGCAAAATGACAGATCCAGTTTCGTCCATCTTTCAGCACCGACAAATCATGTTTCCTGCTATTCTCATCTCATTGTCTCTCTACTACGTAATAGACAGATCCAGAAGAACACGCAGTCAGTCCACCAACTTGACCTCTTTTGGGCATGTTCCCTGGAGTTGTACTCAATCTCCATCGCATCTACGATCACAGAACGGACGTCGCATGTGAAAAGGGTGGCTCATATTGGTTCAGAGGGCCCTGGTTCTGCAACATGGACCTCCTCACCACCTCCCATCCAGGCGATATCCAACACATATTCTGCAAGAACTTTGCAAACTATCCAAAGGATCATGAATTTCGAGAGAAATTCGAAATCTTGGGGTCCAGGATCCTGAGTAGTGATTTCAAGTTGTGGGAGATTCAGAGGAAGACATCTCTTTCCGTACTCACCGGATCCAAATTCTTCAACGCACTCGAGACCACGGTCTAGGAAAAGATCGAAACAGGGCTCGTTCCAGTCCTCGATCATTTCTGCCAAACGGGAGCTGTGTTTGATCTGCAGGAGATTTTCCAGAGATTTGCTTTCGACTACATCTGTCAGCTTATACTGAACTATGATCCTGGAAGCCTCTCCATTGACTTACCTTCTGTTCCATGTCAAAAGGCTTTTAGCAATGTCCTGCCTGCCTTGTTCCTACGATATGTTCTGCCAAGGAGCATTTGGAAGCTGGAATAGAAATTGAAAATTGGAAGTGAGAAGAAGCTTATGGATGCATGGATCGTGTTGGATGATCTCATCTACACCCATCTCTCCACCGCTGTGGATGGGAAGATCAACATGTTGCCAGCTTTCACAAAAGCATATGAAGAAAACAGAGACCTCATGGCACGGGATTTGAAAGATACACTGAGAGATGTAATGGGAAATTCAACTCTGATAACAAATAAAGAGTAATATGCAGCGGACAATAATTTCCCCAACTTGTTAGAATCTGTGAGGAGCAACAATATCAAATAAATAAAAACAATTAAAATCGACACAAGGGATTTTAATGTGGAAAACCCTTGTGAGAGGTAAAAACCACGGGCACAAGCCAGCAAATCAAACTCCACTATGATCAAAATAGGGTATAAGAGAGTCCACAAATGCAACACAAATCGTGCTCAACAATCTGCCCAAGAACACAACAATAAGTATGGAATTTGAGAATAAGAGAAACTGAAAAACCAGATTTCACCTGCTACTGTTCAAACGTGATATCTCTGTCTTTCGACAACTTCTCACTAATCCGACCGGTCAAAATAAATATCCAGAAGTCCTGAACCCACTGTAAAAATTTCAGCCCGATCCAACGGTGAACGAAGGCGTAACAGAAGATTTACGGTCGCTGCTCTAAGTTTGTGCGAAAATCCTTTCTCTACTCTCTCAATTCTATTCTTCTTAGGACTCTTTTCACAATCTCTCTTAACCCTAACTAA
>JAOYMZ010000549.1:0-10071 GCA_025802335.1 Pinguicula primuliflora | reverse complement strand
AAACAAAAGGAAGAAAATAAAATGAGGGAAACTTGTGAAGTACTGCTAAGCATGGATATAGATAGGAGATTGAAATGAAATGAGGAAATATGCAATACATTATTCAATGTAAATTTAGAACTCAGGCTGCACCCACCAATATGAGATGCATGGGCCAGGCCGCATCTGCCTGCCGAACTGTGAGAGTGATCTTAGCAGGGGTACAACTGTGGACATGCTCAAATCATTGCACATGTGACTGGATGCAACAGTTTATGTAGTTCAGACACCTAATTTCAAGAAGGATGAAGAAGCAAGAGAATAAAGGAATGTTTTACTTGTGTATTATGCATCATCCTTATGTGTATCCGTCGTGCTATTGGAGCCAACATTGGGAGCTCCTTTAGGGCTAGATTCACCTCAATGAGAACAATATCCAATTATCATGTGCCCGTGAACATTTGATGTCCCTTGATCTCCATCAAATAGTTAATGTACACCTACTTGAGCATATTGGTGTGCACGCTCTTCCATCTCCTATTCTGGTCCCTCAACTTGAAGCGGTCGTTTATGGAACCATAATCCCTGCAATGCTCACAGGTCTTCAACTTATAACAGTCTCCTATTTTGTGCCCCAACAAATTAACGTTATCACAACAAGTTTAAGTCTTTTTCCTTTGACTACTGCTCTTAATGGAGTTGTGACCAATTGTTGAAACCTTTTAATTGTGACCCTATTTTTAGTGACAATTGCACTCACATGTCCCTGGGTTCAAATTCCCTGAGCGATATTACATATCAAAAAAAATTGTGACCCTATTTGTGTCCATTATTTTCAGACCTATATGCTCCCAATAACTTCACTAACAGGACACCATGATCATTAACACCAGACTCGAAGCATTTTCTGTTTTTTGTTTTTGTATCTCCAGTATGGCTGATTTAACTTTATTAGCAGTTTGCAAATGATCTATAGCAAGAATTTATCTAGATGCTTGCTCAAATTTTGGGTTTAGTGCAAAATTAATTTTCATTAATCTTTCTTCTTTAGTGGCTCCACATTTACACTTAACCATTGACCTTAAATAATTTAGCTCATTCCATAATCTTTTCAATTTTTTTTGATAAATAAGTGATTGTATTAAAAACCCACAGATCAGTGCAAAATGTAAGGTTTTGGGATTGCTCCCCTAACCTCTCTAACAGATCATCACAGACTAGTGAACTTGCTTTACATGTAAATTTAAAGTGGTTACTGGATCTTGCAGCCAGTCATTCAGTGTGCATATTGCTGGAGCTTTACCATAAGCTTGCAGCCAACTCCATACCTCACACTTGATATGTTCCACTGTGTTTTCGATGCTTTCGTCATCAAAACGAATACAGTTTCGAGTCCTCCAAATCTGCCAGCCACAGGCCATCCATAAAGCTTTCCATAATTCTACACCGTTGCTACCACCTTTTCTTTTCATATGACTCTGCAGGTGTTTGAGTGGTTCACGTTCAGAATTGGGAGTAGTTCCCATCCAGTCGTAGAGTGCATCCCACACTTCCGATGACTGTCTACACTCGAAGAACAAGTGAGGAATAGTTTCTGTTGTCAGAGAACACCAGACACATCTCATATGAGCTTGCTGAACTGATACTCCTCTTGTTGCTAAGTTGTCCATCGTAGGCAGACGTTCTTGGAGTAACTTCCAGACAAATAGCTGTATTCGTTTTGGAACCAATTTGCTCCAAGCTCTAGAGAGTTCAGAAGTGTCATCAAGAGGGTCATCTAGAACTTGTGTTGCTGATAACTTGTATGCCGAAGACATAGAAAATAAGCCTGTAGTTTCAGCCTTCCAAACCCATTTGTCCATAGCATCAATCGAAAGGAAGAAACCTCTAACTGTATTCGTCATATCTACTAACCTGGCCATTTCCCAATCACGCAGCATACGCATGAAAGTTATGTTCTCCACAGACTACATACTTTGCTCATCAAAAATTTCACTGACAGTAATGTCCTTTGCTGTAGATAGACCGTATAAATCAGAGAACATTGTTGCCAAAATCCCCCGACCTGACCAATTTGACCGCCAGAAGGATGAATTTTCACCTGATCCCATCTTCAAAAACATATTAGTCAAAAACCAATTTGCTGAAACTGACACTGCCCAGATGTTTGACCATAATTTTGACATATGATCTGGTACCGTGATTAGGCTCACTTCCACATCTCTGTCGAAAGGATCGAAATATTTTGTAGAGATTACAGTTCCCCATAGACTTCCTGGATCGGTTTTCAGGCGCCGCATCCACTTTACTAACAAAGCTTCATTCATGCAGCTGATGTCTCTTATCCCCAATCCTCCTAAATCCATATCTTTGCAAATTTTCTTCCACTTAACCCAATGAATAGGACGCAAGCGAGAGCTAGAACTCCTCCACAAGAAATTACTCAAGAGTTGTTTCATTGTTTTAGCTACTGATTTCGGGACCTTAAAAAGTGATAGATGGTACACCAGTAGGCTCAACAACGAGGACTTGGTCAAAGACAATCTGCCAGCTAAAGTTAAGTAGTTAGTGTCCCATTTTCTCAACTTAGACTTCATCACATTTAGCAGGCCTTCCCACATTTTAGTGCGCCCCGGATTGTCACCTATAGGAAGCCCCAGATAGTCGAATGGAAATTTACCCGTAGCACAGTGCAGTTGAGCTGCATATCCATCAACTATAGCAGAAGCTAGATTCAAACCAAAGAGCTGACATTTGGAGTAATTGATTGAGAGGCCTGATATCAGTTCAAAAACCTGAAGCAGACACTTAATCATAAATATATTCTGCTGTTCTCCTTCCACCAGCAACAGGATATCGTCCGCGTACTGTAGATGTGATACCTTCAATGTTTTTATACGAGCTCCTTTAAGCAAACCAAGAGCAATCGCCTGCTTGATCATCATTCCAAGCCCTTCAGCTATCCACATAAAGAGCAGTGGTGACAGAGGACAGCCCTGATGCCTCTATACATTTTCATATCTCCTGAGCTACTCCCATTCACAAGCACAACCACATTAGCTGAGGACACACAGCTTTTTATCCATGCTATCCACTTTTCAGAAAAACTGAACTTTAGCATCATTTTAAATAGGAAGTCCCAGCTAATAGTGTCAAAAGCTTTAGCAAAGTCCACCTTAAATAACAAGAGTGGCTTCTTACTTCTCTTTTATGTATGCAACACTTCATTAGCAATTAAAATTCCATCCAATATTTGGCGGCCCTTTAGAAAACCTGTCTGCTCTTTTGCAATAATTTTTACCATCACTGTACTCGGACGCTTTGATAACAACTTAGCCAGAATTTTATATCCACAACCAATAAGAGATATTGGCCGATATTGATCCAAAGTTTGGGGACTGTTTACCTTTGGAGCCAGAGTTATCCAGGTACTGGCAAGGCTTTTGGGAATCCGGGCTTCACAGTGGAATTCCTACAAGAATAAAATAAAGTCTGTTCGCACAATATCCCAATATTTTTGCAGAAAGTAGAAATTAAAGTCATCCGGCCCTGGACTTTTCTAAGGTGAGCAACTCATCACTGCTTCTTTTATTTCCTCCTCAGAGAAAGGCATTGTAAGCATCAGGTTCTCTTTTTCTGTGACTCTCTGATCAACTTCCAGATTCAGCGATGGTCTGCGCCAATTATCTTCCTGAAATTGCTTCTGAAAATGAGAGTGGATTTCTGTTTTCACTTCAGCTACTTCATCTAACCATTGAGTTCCCACTTGAAGACCTCTTATTGCATTGCAACAACGGTTGCTTTTCACTCTAGCATTATAGAACTTTGTGTTGCCATCACTTTCTCTTATCCATTGCACACGGGATTTTTATATGCCAGCTTTTCCTTGCTATGAAGCAATTTGTTTAGTTTAGTTCTCAACTGCATTTTCTCATATTTTTCTGCATTTGCTAGTGGCCTTGTCTCTGATTGAACATCTATACTTTCAATCTTTTCGATTGTAATTTTGAGATCCCTGTCAATATGACCGTAGACATCACGGTTCCAGCTCCTCGGTTTATCTCGCATCCTCCTGTGCTTATGATGTAGAACAAAGGCTTTTGTGCCTGTAATGTGCATAGACTCCCACTCCACCTTTACAAAGTCTCGAAAACCTTCCACTTCACTCCATCCATTTATTGTATTGAATACCTTAGGTCCCCAGTTGAGATTTTCATCCTTGAGAAAAATTGGCCGATGGTCAGATAATCCTCTCGGGAGCGCTATCTGGTAGTAGAAGACCATGTGTCCATCCATTTAGGAGATAATCCTGAATGGATGGACACATAATCCATAATCCTTTTAATTTGTTGTATTAGATTGTGACAAAAGTGGTACATTGATTAATTCAAGCAATTTTGCGAAAAATTCTTAGCTCCAAAGGACCATTAAACCCACCAAGCCTTTCTCGCATCTCAAGCCACCAATCCTTCACACAAGTGCTAGTGTATTGGAATTCTCCCAATATTTCTATGTTGATGGAATTATATATTGAGGAAGTAACCATAAAGTCTACACTCTTCCTGTTTGAAACTTTTCTGATCCATCATAATCAAGAGGCTCACCGCTCTCATCAATCAGTCTAGGATTGGTAATTTTAGTGTTAAGCAGAACACTGACAAATGTCATACCTGGTTCAATATCTATATGCTTACTATTGTACATAAAGCAACTTTATGTATAAGCAGAGAAAGAGACCCTAAGTTATGTATCTTGGTATCTCCCACATAATGTCGTCGACTTGACGCTGCAAGTCATGATATCTTCTAAAGTCATTCATTTCATATTCAAACTAGTTTAATCTCTAACTTTTGAATCTTAGTCCTTAACCTACTAATCAATAGCATGTTTTTGTCCCATATGTATAGAATTGCAATGGTTGAGTCAATTCTAACAGTGGACGATGACAATAACGTGAATCAAAAAATTGTATATGGGTTTGTAACTGGGAGCACGTTACCTATGATCCTAACTCTATCTCCATATATTCAATTAGTATTTTAAAAAGTATCTAATATAATAGCTTTTTGGACAATAAGTAGGTGTTATAGTTGTTGGTCCCGCGTTCATTGACATTAAAATTGAGTTATCTTCAAACTCTGCCATCCACCACAAAAAAAAAAAATATATATATATATATATATAGAAATAGATTAAACAACAGAAAATAATAAAATAAATAGCCAACCCACGAGCAGTAAACAAGAAAAAACAATCAATAATGGAGAGAGGGGACCCTTCCTCCCGCTACCCCACCAAAAGAAAAAATTTGAAGGAAAAAAATGCCAACCAATCCTCATCGATCATCATCATAATCCTGTTTTCT
Organism: Pinguicula primuliflora; assembly: GCA_025802335.1. Lineage (NCBI taxonomy): Eukaryota > Viridiplantae > Streptophyta > Magnoliopsida > Lamiales > Lentibulariaceae > Pinguicula > Pinguicula primuliflora. The sequence continues at coordinate 4,727 of JAOYMZ010000549.1, read as the reverse complement.
CAATTTATGATTCTGTTTTTTTTTCTCGCCTCCAATAATGCTCGGTGGGAACTGGGAAGTGGACGTTTCCTCGTTCTTCAGCTGTTTGTATGCATGAATCTCTCTGACACACTTTGATTATGGCGTTTTCATGTATCTGAAGACAGAATGAAACACACAAAAAATTCACACTTTTCTCAGAATATTTTTTTTTTTTATTGTTGCCCATCATAACTTTGGTTGTGATTGTGTGATGGTGCAGGTGAGTCAAATGATTTCGAAAGAAGAGTCAAATCAGTGAAGTTCCCATTTGTTTTTGATCGATTCGCAGGTATTTCAAACCCAAAAGCCAAATCCCCCACAAACTATAAACAAGAATATCGGTATCAGCAATCAGCATATTACTTTTCTTGAAGAACCCTTTTGTGAATTCGCTTGTGGGTATGGAAGTGAGAAAAAAAAATGAGTCAATTTTGTGTGGATAAATGAGTGAATAAAGCTGGGCATCTTTTTCCAATCCAATCCTTTTTAGCACTTCCTTTCTTTTATATCCTCATCATCTCAGGAGGGAAGGAAGGAGTTGCAGAGAGATAGAGCCATGGATATTTGAGTTACACACCTATGTGGTACAACACCCATAAATATATACAATACACACATCCTAAGTTCTAGGTATAGCTTCTACCTTGATTAGATTTACTCCGAATAGGCACTCTATTCTATAGTGTGTATATATATTTATATATATGCCTTCATTCTTCAGTCTTCTTCCTCCTGCTGCTGATGTTGCAGATGTTGATGATTTGGAACACGTGCACACGAGGTGCTAATAAGATTAATCTAACCAATCACTTTCTACACAACTCAATCTCACTTTCCATTATTATATGGAATGGAATACATACATACTATCCCGTGTTCTTTCACTTGGTGTTTCTCCTCTAAAATCCTGCCAAAAAAAGTTATGACAAGCTTCCTATAGGATCATGATTTTAAGGGAATAGAGTTGAATTTTGTTGCTGTGGTTTGGACTTTTCTGATTTTTTATTTTGTGGGTATCAGAATATTATATATATTTTATTTGGTTTTGATCTTTCTCCCTTAAAATTGCTCTGTTTTTCATTAGTCAAAGGCAGAGGTTTTGGTTGCTGTCAATCCAGATGATGAATTTATGTACACTGTACTTGATCATTGTCTGAAATATGTATTATGTGTGTGTGAATTGAATCTTATCTCACAAAGTCCTTTTCTCTGTCAGATTGATTGCAGTACAGGGATGATGTGTGGGGGGAGGATCTTCTTCTTTGATTAAGAACATCAATCTTCAGGTGTTTGTTTCTTGCTCGATGTCGACATATTTTCATGGGAATTCTGAAATCCCAGGCGGCGGTGGGGATGGTTTGCAGACGCTGATTCTCATGAATCCGGCATATGCTGGATACCCGGACAACCAACCCACGGCGGCGCCGACGCACAACAGTAATTTTGTTTTCCTAAACTCCAATTCCCCTGCAAACAACGGCCACAACATCCACCACGCGCCGCCGCCGCATTTCGTCGGCATCCCACTTCAAGGCCCATCTGCAGCATCTGCCCAGGAATCCCACCACAACCACCAGCAGGACGTCTCCACCCTCCATGGCTTCTTGACTCCACAGCAGCATAGGCTCCACTACAATTTCTACAACATGCCCATCGACCTCTCGGCGGCGCGTGACGTGACTCGCGCCCAGCAGGGCCTCTCCCTGAGCCTCTCCTCGCAGCAGCAGCCGATCGGGTACGGGTCCTTCCGGCAGGAAAGGGAGGTTCCGTCCCACCACCAGCAGCCCATGATTGCCGTCGTTTCGCCGTCTGGTGTCGGCGGCGATGAGGTGAGGGGTTCCCCTTCATCGGCTTCCGGCGTTTCCAATGGCGTGACCGGAGTTCAGAGCGTCCTGTTGAGTTCCAAGTATCTGAGGGCCGCACAGGAGCTTCTTGATGAAGTGGTGAACGTCGGAAAAGGATCTAAAATTGCTGGTGGCGCGGAATCTTCCAAAGGGGCTAATGGGCAGACCAATAATGCCGGAGATTCTTCTCCGTCCGACGCACTTAACGGAGATGATGGAAGCTGCAAACGTATCCCTGATCTGACGACCGTAGAAAGACAGGAAATTCAGATGAAGAAAGCCAAGCTTGTCAACATGCTGGATGAGGTAATCCAGTGCCTCGTCATTTTTTCTTTTTTTCTTTTCTTTTCTGGTATGTTCAATAAGGTGCTCGGCTAAACTCCGACGGGCACCGCCGGCATGTCGATTAAGCACCTCATCTGGAATATTAGAGATTGTTTGCAAATGCAAGTGGTTGCACACTCACTTAGTGATTAACAAATCAACAATTTTGTGTAATCAGGTCGAGGAGAGGTACCGTCAATACCATCATCAGATGCAAATGGTCATCACATGTTTCGAGCAAGCATCCGGAATCGGTTCGGCCAGAACCTACACCGCTCTTGCTCTGCAAACCATTTCCAAACAATTCCGGTGCCTGAAAGATGCAATTCTCTGTCAAATCCGATCCGCCAGCAGAAGCCTGGGCGAAAAAGAGAACATAGAAGGGAAACCCGAAGGGTCGAGACTGAAATACGTGGACAATCAAATCCGGCAGCAGAGAGCCCTGCAGCAGCTGGGAATGATCCAACACAGTGCTTGGAGACCACAAAGAGGATTGCCGGAGAGATCAGTTTCCGTTCTGCGGGCATGGCTATTTGAAAACTTCCTTCACCCGTGAGTTAGTTGTTTTTATCCGGGCTACGCTATTCTGTATCATTTCTGGTACTAAGGATGCTGCACCAGAAAAAAATTCGCGAATTCTAATCGTGATTATCCTGGTTTCTTTTATTGTTTGATGCTTCTTCTCTGTCAGGTATCCCAAGGATTCGGACAAGATCATGCTTGCTAAACAAACTGGGCTTACAAGGAGCCAGGTACGCAGCAGAGCATATTAGTTGGGACTGTCCATTTTTTTTTTCTACATGTTTTGTTACTTTTTGTGTTATGTTACTTAATTTCGAACAAAATCAGGTGTCGAATTGGTTTATCAATGCTAGAGTTCGTCTCTGGAAACCAATGGTGGAAGAAATGTACATGGAAGAGATGAAAGAGCATGAAAAAAATGGGGGATCAGAAGATCATCAGGACACAAAAAGCCAACACAAGGATGATGGTGAGGATTCATCTTCCAAATCCACTTCCCGGCAACCAAACACAAACAGCAACAGCCCCGGTGTTGTTCCGGATAATCGGCGGCAGAACAATCGGATAATGATTCACAATCCTCCCATTTCGTCCACATCAACTTCCCCCACAGGGCGACTACTACCGACAATAAGGAACGTGACAGGTTTCAGCCTCATAGGATCGGATGAGACCATGGGGCAAAAGAGTCCCAAGAAATTGGATTTCAAATCAGAAGACAATGACAACAGTAACAGCAGCAGCAACAACAGCAACATGGCATTGAATTTCGGGAGCGAGAGGTTGCAGGGGAGGGACGGCGATGGGTTCACACTCATGGGTGCGCCCACCAACTTCATCGGCGCGTTTGGATCCTACCCGATTCCGGAGCTGAGCCGCTTCGGAGCGGAACCGTTCCCGGCGGGTCCTTATCCCGGCGGCAACGGCGTTTCTCTCACCCTCGGCCTCCCGCACTGCGACAGCAGCATCTCCATGCAGGGTGCACACCAGAGCTTCATGCAGAATCAGCAAACGATGCAATTGGGAAGAGAAGTGGAGATCGGGGAGACCAATAACTACTCCGGTAATGTGTATGAAAACATCAACATTCAGAATCGTAAGAGGTTTGCGGCGCAGCTATTGCCAGACTTTGTTGCTTGAAAAGGGATTTGAACAGAGACTTCCATGAGTCCTGTTCACTTATTTTATTTCAATCTTTCTACCGTAGAGAAAGGAGGAAGAAAGAGCCCAATAGATATTGGTGAGCGGGTCTATATCTATATATATTTCTTGTATACATTTGCTGAAGATCCGTAGATGTTCTTCTTACAGGCAGATTAGGTTGTTAGCGATGATGATTATATGGGTAGGGGATGATTGTATATGAATTTTTGCTTTCCTGCAGATAATAGACTATTGTTGTATTGTAATGTGGAGAATATATACTAATGATTTGGGGTTGGTATACGAGAATAAAGAAAGGGGTGGTTTCAACTCAAACTTATGCTATCTCTTTATTTTTATTTTCATCAAACATTATTAGGCCCCGTTTACTGTATTTGTTTTGGGTTGATTACGGTCGTTTTCGTTGTTTTTAACGACCGTAATCAAACTGGCAAAATTGTTTACTACGAGGTGGATTTGCAGCGTTTACGAAGGTACAACTCTTCCAAATCCCCCTAAAATGTCGGTGGGCGGATTAAAGTGACTATTTTGATCCCCGAAATTACATGATTGGAGGAGTTAACACATTCTGTAACTACAATACCCTCTCTTCATTTCTCATACCTACTTCCCTTCCTCTTTGCAAATTTCTCACTTTCCTTCCCAGACGCACCGGTTTCTTTCCTCCTTCACTGACGAACCCAACCCTTGCCGACGAACCATTGCCCGACGAACCCATCCCCGACGAACCATCGCCGACGAACCCATCCCCGACGAACCATCGCCGACAAACCCATCCCCGACGAACCCATCCCTGTTCTTGACCCTTCGATTTCTGTTTCTTTTCATGGATTTTGGCATCGATTTCGTCGC
>JAOYMZ010000548.1:0-10074 GCA_025802335.1 Pinguicula primuliflora | reverse complement strand
CCACCCGTCCATAGGTACAACACTCCCGACTATCCTCCGTCAATAATCTGAAGGTTGTGATTGGATGACATGGGTGTATCAGCAGGCTTACTCTTTAGCAGTCTAATCTCAGCCAACAGGTCTAGTATGTACTTCATTTGGAAAATACGAATCCCCACCTTCAGTGCCCAGAAAAGTACTTCAACATTTCCAAGTCTTTCATCTCAAACTCCTTGAACAAATTTCTCCTCAATTGTCCAATCTCTATCTCATCATCGCCAGTAATGACCATGTCATCAACATAGATAATCAAACATGTAATCCTCTCATCCTTCTTTTTCAAAAATAAGGCATGATCTGAATTGCTCTACACATATCCATATTTCTTCATAGTGAGAGTGAATCTCCCAAACCACGCTATTGGGGACTGCTTGAGGCCATATAGAGCTTTCTTCAACCTGCATACTTTTTTAGGTCGAAAATCCTGAGAAAAACCAGGTGGCTATTTCATATATACTTCTTCTGCGAGATCACCATGGAGAAAGACATTCTTTACATCAAACTGGTATAAGGGTCAGTCATTGTTCGATGCAATAGAGAATAACACACGAATAGTGTCAATCTTAGACACATGTGAGAATGTAATACCATAGTCCACTTCATACGTCTGGGTGTAGCCCTTAGCAACCAATCTTGCTTTAAGTATCTCAATAGAGCCATCTGCTTTCTTCTTGATTGTGTACATCCATTTGCACCCAACGAGTCTCTTTCCAGCAGGTAATTGGCATGTCTCCCAAGTATGATCCTGCTCCAAGGCCATTATCTCATCCTCCATAGCTCGTCTCCACTCAGGGATCAACTGTGCCTCCTTAACATTCCTTGGTATCTCCTCACGATATAACGATGTAACAAATGCTTTCGCCTCTTCAGATTCTCTCCCCTTGAATAGGTTGGTCATTGGATACCTCTTGTCCCTGAGAATGTGATCAGGAGAGTATCTTCTTGCAGCGATGCCTCTCGTACTTCGAGTCGGTAAAACTCGAGTAGGGATGAAAACTGGGATAGAAATGACACTCTCAGTAGGTCTAGACACCTTCTCCTCAGTAGAAACATGTATAAGAGAATCACAAGAACCACATGCAATAAATAAGTCAGCAGTCAGAGAAGAAAGTGAGCTCACCTCGATACCCGACAAAGGCGGATCATTGGTAGAGGGCGGAGGCAAAGAAGGCGGCGATGATGATACTCACATTCCATAGACATGCATAGTAGCAATCCAATCTAGTAATTTATTTGCACCACAAGTCTCCCCCTGACTACTAGACTAGATTGAACGATAATAGAACTCTAACTCCATAAAGTCACAGTGCAGAGTAGTAAAAACTTGCTTTGACATCAGATCAAAGTAGCGATATCCCTTCTGGTTCACACCATAACCCACAAAAATACACTTCAAGGCACACGTATCCAACTTAGTTCGATTGGTTTTCGAAATATGCAGGAATACCGAATAGCCAAAGACATGAGGGAGGAGGGTATGATAAGATGGAACCGTGATATAACTAGATAACGCTTGAAGAGGAGTTTTCAACTTAAGAGCTTTAGTAGGAAGACGGTTTACTAGGTATACTGCAGTAGACACCGCTTAAGGCCAAAAATACCGAGGTACTCCATAATCAAGCATAATCGATGTAGTAATCTCTAACAAAATATGGTTCTTACCCTCAGTCACTCCATTCTGTTTAGGGGTATAGGGACATGTAGTTTGATGGAGAATCCCTTTTTCTGCAAAAAATTGAGATATGGACTGGTTTATAAACTCCTCCCGTTATCCGTGCAAAAAAATTTTACGGAGGCATCAAACTGAGTATGAACTAAGCAATAAAAATAACAAAATTTCTCAAAAAACTCAGATTTGTGTTTAAGAAAATAGCCCCAATACATACAAGTACAATTGTCAACAAATAGTAAGTAATATCAAAACCCACTCCCTCCGGAGACCGGTGCAGATCCCCACACATTAGAATGTACCAACTCAAAAGGTTTACTAGAATGCGACACACTCGGAGAGAATGATGATCGATGGGTTTTAGCAAGAGCACAAGAATAACATTGAATCGGAAAACATGATAGTTTAGGGAATAAGATCCGAAGATACCCATCAAAAGAATGACCCAAGCGATAATGCCATAACCATCCTTTATTATCAATTTGCTGAACTGTCAATGTACGTCTCGAGGCAACCTCATCCGCATAATACAAACCGGAGTATCGCACCTAATTATCTCATTCGTTTGGATATCCTGCAATACACAAAAGGTTAGATATATCAGTACTGTGCAGTTTAACTCCTTCGTAACATGACTGATAGAAAGCCATTTATGAGATATAGAGGACACTAGAAGACATTTCAATAATTTCAATGATGGAGTTATCTCAATAGTTCCGCTACCAGTAACACAACTTCTCTTCATTGGCTGTTTGAATCAATTTCTTCCGCGTGCCCTGAGCACTAATCATATCCAAAGAATCATAAGTTACTGTATCAGTAGCTCCACAGTTAAAAATCCACTTACTCTCTCGATTAGGATTAGAACTCATCAAAGCATATGAAAAATCATCATCAAACTCGCCAAAACACACATCCCCAAAATATTTAGCACCATTATATATGAGAGGGCAAGAAGGTAATTTAACCCCCTCACCCTAGTTACCACTTTAGAGATACATGACTCTCCTGATTCGCGCTTGTTAGCCTCTCTATCAAATTCAAGCTCGTTCGCCTCTAAATCTCGTCCGAGTTCCCTCTGATTTTAGGTGACACAAAAGCTGGATCGTCGCCTCCCGATGTCGGTCACTGCGACCTCGTCTCCTGCATAACTCTAGCCTGCACCATCTGTTTTGAGCAACACATTTCCACGGTGTCGCTGCACGAGATGACTCTCTCTGTGTTGGTGGCCCATTGTCGTGTCACAGGAGGATGATTTTGATGCCATTCCCATCGTTCTGATCGGTTATCATCACTGGGCGTCAGCCTGCAGCCTGAAAGGGGTAGTCTGTGGTCAGGCTCACAACATTCTGCTAGAAGGTCTAGATACAGGGCGTGAACGGACCGAGTTTTGTCCAACCAGATCTACTAGGGGACATTAAATCGCGGGTTAGATACGGGCTATGAGTTTGACCCATTTGGTTGGTCAATGACAGGATCTCCATTTGCAGACCGTGTTCCTCTCTGAATTTCATCAATAAACTTCATAACCTCTTGCATAATTAGGTAATTACTCCCCTTTAAAATCACCTTCAACTTTTGACCGACATTGCTTCTGTGAGTGCACCTCCTTCAGCCATCTTTCGCTGGAGTAATTATTTGGTAGATAATGATAGCAAAGTAACTCCCTGCTCCGATAGCACAGGAACTCCCTGCTCCCTGCGTGGTATCGGAGTGGGTGGTCTGAGGCTTGAATTTATGTCCGTAGGGAAGTTCAGAGTGTTGTACTCATGGGTGGGGGGCACATGGAGGTTTGGCCCAATGTGGACATTCTTATCTAAGTCCAACAGGGTTTACTTAGTTAGACTTGAGGGGTAGTATTAGAATATTGTCCAATATTGATTGGAGAAATAATTATCAACAAACTTAAATAGGAATGTAATGCTACAATCTACCACCTTGGGCTCAAGATTTTAATGAGAGTAGCCCACATCTACCCATTTAAGTTGACCCACATACACGCACCTGTGCATACAAGGCCCAAACCAGGATTGGGGTCAGGCCGGCTTTCTAACTGGATGTGATCATTCTTAATGAGAATATGAACTCCCAGTGCATGAACATGTAGAATTGTAGAAACAACTAGATCCTTTGTTCTGATCAAAAAAGTCTTTCTATTACATACTCAACAAATACGTAAGCCTCTCTCCGGCCATATGATAGCTCTGTGTCGAGGCCATATCTAGCGTCGTCCCTCCTCTACCCTTAGCCACTGCTTCTATTCAGCCTGAGAACCATGTAACAAACTCTGATGGAAGTGACAATCTGGTTGAAGGCTCATGTGAATCATCAGGACGATGCAGGAATATGAGGATGAACAACAATATCCAAAAGCTTGCTCCTTTCACTGATAAGCCAAGAGCCAATACAGCCTCACTATACATAGCAAATTTCTCTCCAGCTTGGACTACGAAGGAACTCCGAAACTTCTTTGAATCGTATGGTGCCGCGTGTGATGTTCATGTGGCACCTAGAATGGACTTTCAGGCAAAAAGATATGGATTTATCAGGTTTGACGGATCAACAAACTTAAAAGAACTAATTTGTAGGCTAAACGGAATTCGAATAGGAACCTACAAGCTACATGTAAGCTTGGCTCGCCAACCTGGAGAATCAGCCAGAGTTCCGGCATTTGCAAGACCAAGAGAACATCTGAAGAATCAGCATGAAGTCATATATCAGATAGCTCTTAATGAGGAGATGGAAGGAGAAAGAAATGTAGATACAATTAAGTTCGTTCCTAACCCTGAAAAATTCACATGGTTAGAAAGATGTCTGATCGGACTATCAAATCCTATCCTAGACTTAAATTCGGTGGAAAACATATTGTTGGAAAGATATTATGTAGAAGGGAAAATTGTTCGACTTGAGGGAGGGGAAGTCTTACATATGGCAAGTTCGTAAGAGAAGCTTAGTCCGATTAGTGATGAGGATACGATCCATCTACAATGCCCGCAAAATCTTAGGCCATGAAAAGTACTAAATGACAAGCTAGTACAACCGGTCTGGATTAAGATCAGAGGGACACAACTCCACTGTTGGTGTGATGAGTTTTTCAGTGAAATAGCAACTAGGACTGGAACGGTGCTGAAATAGATGAGAAAACCAGCGAGCAAACTGAAATGCAGATCGCCAGAATCCTAGTCCTAACCACGTCTACACGCAACATTTGCGCAAAGATCAGAATCGATGCAATGGATGAAGTGTTCATGCTAATATTGGAGGAGGAAATAAACAGAACCCTTGCAACTAGCAGATGAGCTTGGAACAATCAAAATCCTAATGCTGTTTGGCCATCGAGAAATACAATAGGGTCTCCAAACACTATCAGGAGCATAGCCAAAATCTAGCGACTGCACATACTGGAAATTCGGGATTTCCTAAATTGGGGGAAGGAATTGAAAGAGCAACTAGCACAGACAGTACATATCTGGAACACAAATGTGCGAAATTCTAAAATTCAGTCGGAAAGCATGGAGGTGGACTTATCATCTATGGTGACAAAGATTTCAAAAGCATTGAATGTTGCCTCGGGCATCAAACAATCCCCTTATACTTCCCAACGTGTGCCACTAGAATTAAAGACAAGTGAATTACAGTTCAACGAATCTCACATGGGGAAAACTACTGGATTTAATATTCAGTCCGGTGAGGTTGACGAGTACCTCGATCCAATAAAAATAGAGGTGTTCGAGGAGGGGAGGCAGGAAACTTGATCCAAGAGGAGGAGGTTTTGGAAAATTCGACCGAAGTGCAAAGAAATCACTCCATTGCTCTATTCCAGGCAATAACACCTGCTCACGGGGGCCAATTAACAAAGAATGAAATTAGATACACACGATGAGGAAGAAAAGAAATCATCCAATCAATAAGATCATGATTTTGAGGAAGGGGAAATTCGAGACTATTGTATAAATGGGATTCGATCGAGAAATACTTAGCATATTGACGAGAACAAAGAGCAAATGTTTGCCTCTGTAATTGCAATAACCGCTGGAGTTCTAAAGTCCAAGACGACAAATTATTTATTGGGAAATTTATGTGAAGCAGTACAGCCTTGTAAAATGGCCAGCAAGTCCATGGTCAAGTAGAACCCAATTAGGCCTATTGGACACAATAAAAGGCAAGAGCCAGTAAGCCAAACCCGAGCAAGTCAGGTCGAACACCAAGATGGTTATGCAGGTTGGTCTAACCGAAGGAAAAGAGCCCAAGCTAAAATGACTCTACCTAGTAAGCCCATTCTGACCCATCTGAGCAAGCAAAAAGGAAGTTATATCACGAGGATATTTCGTAAAATTAAGGTAAAAGAATTTCGAAGGACTGGAATGGAAAAGAGCAGACACCAGAGATTGCAACTGAAGGCACAAAATATGCCAACAAAGGAAATCGAGATATTGCCAATTCAAGTATCATGGGAAAATCTCATGGAAGAAGCCCAACAGATAAGATTGCTAGCAAGCATGTTAGGGGTTGTAATTTAAAATAGGCACATGGAAACACTTAGGCCCCGCTTACTGCAGACTTATAAATTCGAGTTTGATTCAGATTACGAGTGTTACCAGTAAGAACAACCCATGTAGTAAATGTTTTTTGTCGTCTAATTTTGATTACGATAGTTAAGGTCTCGTGTGCTTACTTTCAATTTGATTATGAAGGATAAAACAGTATAATGAATGGGTAATAATAGATTTGTCCCTCACATATATTTGATCTTTAACACACCAGATCTATAGTTCGGCAAATCAATCATTGTAAACAATCGGAAAACGAACCTATAGTTCAGAAACAGAACAATTTCTAAATAGAAAGTCCCAAAGTCATTCTTAAACCCAAAATACAAACAACAAACAAACTACATGAGCATATGCGAAATGAAACTGTCACAAAATGTAAACCAAAAGTTTCAATCCAAAGTCCCGCGGAGCTTGTCTTCTGGATTAGTCTAGATAAATAACCAAATCCATTTAGTCTGGATTAGTCATGCATAAACAAAAATCACAACCTGTTATTAAGTTGATTGGTGAACGTACTCGAACTATGCTTTCTCAGCTATATCCGTCTTCGGCAACAACCTGATACGTTGTTGGGTCATCGGGTACCCCACTTATGCTCATGAAGTTAGAGATCAGGCCATATATTTTCTTCTGCATGTGCAGTTTTGACTTCATGTGTGGGACATCTTAAATGGTGTTGCCTGAGGCCTTCATGGCTATCCTCTCTGCACAGTCGACCAAAAATACTGGTTTGAAACCACCTTGGTTGTGCATCCCCACCTGCACCAGTTCCTTCACAACCTCAATTAAATCTTGTTCTTCAGAATTCAACCATACTTGCTTCCTTTCCCTAGGCTTCCCACAACTGCCTCCCTCTTTGTTGACACTCACCTTCTTTTCATTTGGTAGTTTGGTATGGCTTTTCTCTTATTGTTCCTCGTCTGAACAAGCCCATTTCACCGCATACTCAGCCTGAATATCTAATGGTCTTCCCGACCTCCATTGTTCATTTTAGGGTGCCTTCCTAACACAAATGGGGACCCAACCACAATATCTAATGGGGAATACTGTAAACCTATTGTTGGACAACTATAAACCCCCCACAATCTCATAAACCAACTGATTGTCAATATATAAATAAACAAGTTTAATATGAATAAACAAGTTCAAATATGTTCACCATTAAAAAGTTGAAAAATGTTCATTAGAATAGTCTCCCCTACAGCACCAATTTGGACTTTTATTGCCTTAGATCTATGCGTGTTTACTCTCGGTGTTTTGTATCTCCCATGCTTCATCTGCAACAAAGTGGTCTTATACACATACTCTGAAACACACAAATGCAAGGAAAATAAAAATTCCAAGACAAAACACGAACCCTAGATTTCATAAACACAAACCCATAATTTGCATACCCGTAAACTCATGATTCATGAACACATAAACAAAGAACGAATCATGAATCTAAACACAAAAATACACTGAACGCGTAAACTGAATTTCAGGCCGAACAATTCATCACGTTAACCCATATGTCCATAAATCCATAAACCATAAACACATAAGCGCAGTCGCAACGAACAAATGGTAAGAACATACCTCGTAATTGCAAAGAAATGGTGGAGGTGCGAAGACGCAGATTCTAGGGTTCGTCGGGGAAAAAAAATGGAATCGAGGAGTTTGTCGATTTGGGATTTTTCAACCTTCGATTTTGTTTATATATTTAGGGCAAGATATAATTTAGTTGTAGTGTAGGGTTATTTAAGTCTTTTGGTCGTTGAGTAAAATTTTAAAGTTGGTCAATCACACGAAATAAGTGGATTGAGATAGCGCCCCCAATCTCAATTTGGCCGAAAACCGTGTGATTATGGAAGTCTGACAGGCAAAAACGATTGTAATCAAATTAGAGTAAACATGAGGCCGCGTTTGATTACGGTCGTTAAAACAGTCGAAATCAAATGCAATCTAACACAGTAAGTGGAGCCTTATTCACATGGAGTTTGGAGATAATGAGGAAAGACAATCCAAATCTAGATGACTAGTTAAATGAAATATCAGACAGAATTTCCTGACGGCAAATGCAAATTCCAACTTGTGATACAAGAGTTGTAAAGAGTTGCATTTTAACTTTAGATGCGATGATTGCCCACATTTTCTCTTCTCTCATCTGTTTTACTGAAGGGATAATTTGGTCAATTTGTATTTCTTTTACCTTAATATGAGTGTAAGTGAACAACAAATATAAAAATATATCATGTATGACTTGGGCTTTAAATCTGCCTAAGTGAACAACAAATCATATTCTAATCTAATATATGAACATATTTCTAACTATCATAGTGAACACTACCATACAGAACTAGGTAGAAATGAGGAGGTTGGGAAATCTCCATTTCATTGTAAATTATATATTTCTTAAGCAATAAAACTTACCTACAAAAAAAAATTCAGGATGAGAATAACTACAATTGAAATAAATACACAAATAAAATTTATTTGAAATAATCATATTAACTTTCATTTTAATATATTAAAAATATAATAAATATGATTCCAAAACCATAAAATCCTATGGTACAATTTGAATTGTCAATTTTTTATCCAATGTTTCAAATCAATGGAACATTTTTTTATTAATATTAATATTTTTAAAATCAATAGATTTTTTTTGGATAACCATGGTATTCAGAATCAGTTTTGGTCCGACTAATCCATGTGATCCATACAAAGTGACCCATCCATATGAACCGGGTAAGTCTCGGATCTTTGGCCCGCGGTCGTGGTCCCCAAAAATTATTTGCACATAGTGGGGATTGAACCTGAGACCTCATCCCTATTTGGAGATTTAAGTCTCATGCCTCCACTAGTAGGCCAACCCCTTGGGATTTAAAATCAATAGATTTGATCTAAATCAATCAAAAATCCGACAACTCATATTAAGAGTTGGGACATTAGGACATTAATGAGGATTATGGTTATGGGAGAAATTTTATACTCCTCAAGATTAGAGGCACTATATGTCACGACCCCCAACATATACACAACTCATTATCATGTCACATGCACATACACACACATGCTGGTGTATGAATCCCACACACCGACATGTGAGTGAGTCGTGAGATTGTGGGCAATAGGGGTCGTGGGTTACAGAATTTTCCAGATTAATAACATACAATCACATATTGTAATCCTATTCATCATATATTATGATCCAACTATAAAATCAATATCATATTTGAGTTTGTTTATTTTTATTAATAATCACATTTTTCACCCATAGTCCATAACCCCATCTCTCTCTTCCCTCGGTGTGTGGCGTCATGAGACCATGAGAAATTGCAAAAGTTCTTGCCGTCAAAAATTTGGATAAGAAAAGCACAAGAAACATATTTAAGTGCATGTGATTGAGTCATAGAGTGATGCATACTTTTTTGCTATCCAATAATATTTTACCGTATCATTTTCTTGTTAAAATTTTCTTGTTAAAATTTTCTTGTTATATATCATCTGTGGAGAAATCTTCACCCCCAAAAAGAAAGTAGCTACAAAATAAAATAATAAGAAGAAGAAGCGGTATGGGGCGGCCACCTTCACAATCACGGAAAATACTAAATCGGACGAAAAAATTCCTACAAAAAACGGACGAAAGCCAGGTGTTCGAATATCACAGGCCGACCAAAAGTGTTAACAATCACATCAACGAATTAAATCCTTCCACGCCTATTTCGTCCGCTTTTGGTGCTCCAGTTTCGTGCCGTATAGATGCACTCCACAATCACAATTGAAAGAGATGTTCTAACTACGCTTCCTAATTATTAATATCATGTCAAG
>JAOYMZ010000546.1:0-10074 GCA_025802335.1 Pinguicula primuliflora | reverse complement strand
GTAAAATGAACTCACAGTTTAGAATGTGAATCACATAATGCCGATTGTCTCAAATCAATTAGACGTATAGATCCTTTTGAGCTGCTATGTGCTAACGTGTTGCAATGAGTGGGATGAAACACTGCTGAAGTAATCACCTCTGCAACGCCAAACAAGTAGAGAGAAGTTTGATGTTCGGACAATGTGCTTTCAGTACAAGAATCCCGGATAAATCTATATGGAGTGGCTCTTTAACCACGAATAAAAGGAAAGAACCACAGTGGCATCTTATCCATGACACAAGACTCCAGCTTGCATTTCACTATAACAGAAACATCATCACCCCCACCGCCAATATTTACAAGAGGAAAAGGGAAACAGGCCAAAGTTAAAATTAATGACATCTACAAGATCAGACGTATGTGAACAAACAAATAATTGAAGCAAAGCTCAAAAATGGAGGCAGTCACATTAGTAAGTTACCAGTCAGATCTTCCATATCGGCAGGCTTTACATCCACAATATTGAAACTCTGATTGCCTATTTCCAAGTTCCAAAGATTTATTCGTAGATCATCAGCAGATATGAATGTCTCCCCATCACTGCGAGAATTAAAAATCAAAGTAACTTTCGGCTCAACTGCTGGAATACCAGAAAGGACGGGTGAATGATTCCCATGGACTTAAAATAAATGTTAGTCTCTGATATAGTCCACACATATTCCATCCTGTAACTTCCGACTACATATGTTAGAGCCAAAAGTTTAAACATTACTTTTCAATTTCACCAAAAATCCTGTCTAAAAAGATAACTTGGAGGGTATAACAAAATGATGAACACTAAAGGGATTGGAAATTTGGAGGTTCACCTGTTATTTGAGATAGAATTGATGTGGTAATCATGCGCATGAGCATATACTCTCTGACATCTTGCAACAAGACTGGTACCGTTGCTTGTGACCTAATCATGATAAAGTTATAACTATGATTACAAACTTTAAATATTATTACCTTTTAACAAGAAGAAAATGCATATACCGGACCAAAAGAATGCCAACGTGTTACTTAAGACGCATATTTCAAGTTCAAAATTGTTCATATGCGAGTGTAGTGACAATGAAGGCAATGAACAGGTATTTAAGACAACTAGAAAGACCTAAACTGTTTATATGTTTTATACATCAAATTTATTTAGCCAGGTTATATAATACACTAATTGACACTGAAAAAACAGAAGTAATTTCCTCTTTCATAGCATAAAAACACAATCAACAGAGACAAACTCCAGTGAGCAACTTTTTTTTTAATGTAGCTTAGGTAAGTGCAGCTACCACTGGTAATCGCAGTGAAGAAATCCCCCCAGTTAGAAAGGACAAGTCATTGCTCAAACTGTTGTAAGATCGATCGTGGTAGATGCCATTAGAGAGACCTTGCTTAGATATGGAAGAAACGGTAGAACTTGCGGTGCTACAATTTTCAGCAGCTTTGGATGGGCCCACGTTCATCTCAGAAATTTTTTTAACCTTCTTCTCCTGAACCTGTTTCATAAACAGAGTATTAGATGATCTAGGGGAGATACTTGTACAACTAGACGAATAAATAAAAAATAACTGAATGTATAACTAAACTTCTTTCTTGAGTTAACCAGACTATAACAATAGATATAAAGCATATCCCAATTGGATTTGGTTTCTCCGAAAGCTGCATGCAATTTTTTTTGGCCAAATACAGAATAGTAAGCTCAACACCTTGTCCTGCCTCCAAACATACAAGTTACGGGTAATAAACAATCTAAGGGAGAAGATAGCCTTGGAATTAAGAACAATTACAGTGCTGAGTTCCCTTCATCTTTTAAATTACTTTATTTTGAAAATTATAGTATTTCAAATTTGACCATTACATAATACATGAAACTGAAGACCTCACCTTCCAAAATTTAATGGTTTTGTCATTTGTAGACAGAAGAAAGAGTGAACCGTTGGCTTCTTGGCACCACCGGATCTTGTTGATTTTCTCTTCTATCTCCAGACTTTTGAGATAATCAAACTGAAAAAAGGATTAAATTCATAATTCAAACTTTCTCTTGGAATAATTGAAGTAAAGAAATTGGATTGAAGATAGACAAATGCCTCTAAGCAACTGAAATCAGAAACCTAACAGGTAAATCATGATTCCTGTTTTCAGGATTAACGCCGGGTACCATGGATAGGACTAAGCGAGCATTATTAGAAATTATCTGAGGTTTGAACAGAAGACCTCAGGTTCGTGGCTCTGAAATTCAGTTTTATAGCGAAATCGCGAATGGTGAGTAACTGGATAATCTGTGTGCTCTAAATCTCTCCGATATCCACCATTCTGCATATAAATTTTAGCAATAAATATGATTATACCAGCATATGATTGAATGCTTCAATTGGAGGAGGGGCCTCACCTCTTTTGTGTCAGTCCTCTCAAACAATACCACCCTGCCACCCCTGTCACCAGTTGCCAGATGATCACCAGATTTATCGAACTCAATCGCAGAAATGATATCAACTGCACATAGAAAAGCGAAGGAAGTACAAAATTCTCATTTATGCATCCATCTTTGGCATTTGATCTAGAAAACTAAATAAAATTATACAGCGGCCTATGTTGTGGCACGTCATGCATTCACTTTTTTGTTGAACAAACTGAAGCTTGCACGATGTATAGCTTTATTCAGAACTTAGTGCTTGAGAAAAATCATGTTTGGGAAAAATTCCCAAAGTCGGCAAGTTTCATTGTGTCTGAAAAACTTTCCGATAATTATGAAACCGTAATTTAGTTGCTGCCGTCCAAGTATGCAGAAAACACAAGAGACAATCCAACTCCCATTTCGGCCACAACAATAAAATTTACACTGCCAAGCTGTAGCCAAAAAAGTTTACCTTTTCAGCTAATGAAAATTGAGAAGACAAATTCCTACTTCTGGAACCCGAATTTGGTTGGAGACCCACTCGAAATGAAAGCCGGATGTTTTTAGGAGAACCTTGCTGAACACCAAGCTACTGATGGTAAAATGAAGGGTTTCCAAACTCCCCCGTTTGTTTCATTCGGTTTGCGTTTTTTTTAAAATTAGTTGAAATCGGGTCAGCGGACCGGGCTAAAATCCGACGGCCTGGATTGTTATCCGGTTTTTAAGCCCGCATATCAGGTTTTTAATGTCCGTAGAAAAAATCTCCTAACTGCAGGTGCTTTTTTTTCTGTTGGAAATGAGTCACATTAACTCTGAGCTTGAATCTTCCAATCCAGGTGGTGTTCAGCATTTCCAGCACACTCTTAACCTCAGTACATATGAAAGTTACAAAGCCGAAGGGGAGTCCAAGGACGGATAGCTTTCTTGCTACCGTAAATTTAGTAAAATCTCCCACTGTTGCTAACATTTCACTGAGTTCCTCATAAGTTGTATCGAAATGAAAGTTTGTGAGGAAGAATGTAACTTCTTTTCCTTCTACAGGTGCTTCAAGATTCTCATCATACAGGGGCAAAAAATCAAGCTAGATATTTCTGCCTTGAGTTCATTGGGACACTCCCTGGTTGATCCACCACAAGACTAACAAAAGTGAGGTTTTGGGTATTCGTATTCGAGAAAGCGTTGGATGTTTTTAAGGCTCGCTTCGTGCCTAGGCACCCCTAAGCGGGTGCTTATGTGGCACTCGGGCAGGGCAGAAGGCGACTACCCAACGCCTCGACGGGGTAGGCGACCACCTTCTCGAATTGAGATATATATGTATATAAGGAGCAGGAGAGCCTTCTCGAATTGATATATATATGTATATAAGGACAGTGGCGGATACAGCCCAGAGCCCGGGGTGGCCCGGGCACCCCAGCCCAAAGAAAAAAAAGCGATTGGGGGATAGATGTTACAGAGAAGGCTTCAATGTTAAAAGAGGGCGGTAAGGAAGGTCCGAAATTTGAGAAGAATGCTTTGAATCAAGAAATTTGAAGGTGCAGAGAACAAAGGCAAAGCTACGCGGTGCCCCCAAAAAAACCAAAAAAAAATTAAAAAATAAACGAGTGTTGAGGAAGAGGGTCAACCTTCATTTGAGAAGAAGACTTAAATAAGACAAAGTAGAAGAAGACTTAAGAAAAAGTTTTTTCGTTATGCGTGTAATAATATATTGTGTTGGATATTGTACTAATACAAATTTATGTCTTTCTTTTCTTTATTTTTTGTTTTTAGATTATATGTATTTTTTTAGGTAGGTAGATTATATGTTTTCAAATTATAAAAATCATTTATAAATTGTATTCAAATTATAAAATCATTTATAAATTGTATTCAAATTATAAAATCATTTATAAATTGTATTCAAATTATAAAATCATTTATACGTATATAGGGATATATAAACTAAAATTTGATTGAATTGTATGTTAGTTGTTTTTTATAATTATATATTTTAAGTATTTCTACTTAAAAATATCTTACTTTTTATAACATTCAAGCAAAATTTTAATTTTTTTTACACCGACGGAATGACAACGAGCTGTGCGTTACGGCAGTAGTGAATGGGCGGTGCGAACCGACTGAAGAAGAAATTCAGACAATATCGTGAAGATGAAAGAGGGGGAACCAGTAGGAAAAAAAACTTAATCGGACTTCTAAAGAGCGGTCGTTTTGCCAGCGGTCTTTGAAAGTCCGGTACCACCTAACTACCAAAATTAAGTTATATAATACCCATCGACCTTCGTTGGAGCGATACATTGAACTGTGCCCCCTACTCAAGAATCCTGCCTTGGCCACTGCTAATACATCGTCAATATTTTATGTTTGTGGTCACGATAAAAATTTATATGAGCACTCCCAGTTGCAAACTTCTAGATCCGCCCTTTAACCTGCTGTTTTGGACCACACCACTGCTCTCCACTAAGCAACGGCAGTATATTTCTATTAAAACAACTGCATCCAGTGCATTTTGCTCCATAATAGCATACTCCACCTATATAAAAAAGTCAGATCACACAGACTGTTAGAAACAAAGAAGTACAGTCGGAAGGATCCAAGTTTTCTGAGCTTCAACATACGCGAACAAGAGCTCGTTCTTGGTGGCCTAGTCGAAGTAGCTGCACTGCATCAGCCTCTGCTTGTGCGCACCTCACATTATGAAGCTTCTTCAGAATGGCAGCTCTGGAGACAGCAAGCTTTGCCAGCTCATATACAGCTTGGAACTTCTTCTTCCCAGTAAAGCATTTAGCTTCGTTCCCATGTTTTCTAATCGCCTAAGCAAGAATTGAAAAAGCTTGAAAGAAAGCGCATTAGAAGGGTACCCGGTGTACCTAGTGTACTGCCGGGGAAGAGAGGGTGAGAAACCTGGTTGAGAGTTAGTCGACCATTTGATAAATGAAACTCTTGCCGGTGCTGTCGTCGAAAGTTGCCATCGGAGAAGGCTGTTTTTGGTGCTTTGAAAAGCGTGCATGGGAGCTTTTCAGAATTCAGAATTCAAAATTCAGGATATAAATCTAATATATACGTTTAAATTCTTGTTGTAAAAATCTGCGGGTAGAGGAGGGTGATGGATATCAATAAAAAAATTAAAATAAATAGTGGTATATATCACTTTAGAAGTACCATTGATCGAGGAAAAATAATTTTTCAAAGCAAGCAGGAAAGAGATTTGAGCTCATTTGGTATGGATTAAATAAAGGTAAACATCTTTTGTCCATATCTATATGGACAACTAATCGTGTAGTGTTAAGTAGGGGTGCACATTCGGATTTTGAGTTCGGATAGTGCACCACCCGGACCTAAACTCGAAATTTCGGGTAATGCTAAAAGGTACCCAAACCCGACTTCGGGTCTCCGATACCCGAACCCAACGGGTATCGGGTATCCGAAATCGGATTTGGGTAATACCCAAAACCCAAATGTGCCATCAAAGTGCAGTGTAGCGCTGGATCCATCATTTATAAACCAACAAACAGGATCATATCATTTATAAACCAGCAAACAGTATCATATCATTTATAAACTAGCAAATAGAATCATTTATAAACCATCAAACAGTATCATTTATAAACCAGCAAACAGTTTATAAACCATCAAACATCCATCATTTATAAAACAACAACCACCAATGCACAGAACAGAGTATCATCACCATTCACCACAAAGGAGTTCATGAGTATCATCACCAAAAAGCATTAGTATCATAAGAACAATCTCATCCATCATCAAAAACCAGCAACCACCAATGCACAGAACAGAGTATCATCACCATTCACCACAAAGGAGTTCATGAGTATCATCACTAAAAAGCATCAGTATCATAAGAACAATCTCATCCATCATAAAAAACCATCAACCATGATGGATGAAGTGCCATGTTTACTTCCTGCACACAACAGTTTTTTTCCACAATGATGGCACTGAGCTTTCGGTGGCAAAATTCCTTCAACCAATGTAAAATGATCCCAAGCTGGAGACCGATATTTTCTTTTTTAGTCTCTTTTGCCTCACTGTTCTCAAATTCTTCAATTTCCTCATTAAGATTGACTATCTGTTCTACTGTAGATGGAGATGCTTGAGATGGAAGTCCGGGAGTACTCATCAAATACAAAACACTACAATAATTTTAAGAATGTCAGTTTACGACTTGGATATGCAGCACCCAAGCATATACTGTCATCAAGCATAATTCACGAAATCATCAAGCATAATTCATCAAGCATATACTGTCATTAGTCATAATTCATAAATGATTCATTAGAAATTCGAAATCAACCCTAAACCTAAATCATATTATCAAACGAAATTAAATGTGTCTAAGACCCTAAACCTAAATCATATTATCAAACGAAATCATATTATCAAACTAAATCATATTATCAAACGAAATCAGTCATAATTTGAAATTCGAAATTAACCCTAAACCTAAGACACGGGTCGAAGACGAGGATGACGCAAACGAAACAGACGCAAAGACACGGCTTACCGTTGTTGAGAAGACGGGGATGACGGCGAGTTGAAGATACAAAGACAGACACAGACGCGGGTGGGACTTAGGGTTGGGGATTTGCGGCCTGCATAGAGAAGAGAAGAGACGCAGACAGATGAGAAGGAAATACAATTTACATTCTGTCCGTCTCACTCTCACAAGTCACATGATATACAAACTTTTTTTTTTAATAAATAATAATGTATAATCGGGTTCGGGTAAAACCCGAACCCAAAAGGACAAACCCGATACCCGGACCCAAAATAATCGGGTTCGAAAAATACTACCCGAACACGAACCCATACCCGCTACCCGGCGGGTATCGGGTTTGGGTATCGGGTCGGGTCCGGGTAACCCGGATTCGACGGGTTTTTTGTTCACCCCTAGAAAAAACTACCCCGGAACTAGAAAAGCAGAATGACTATGCGATTCAAGAAGAAACACCCTGGATAGAGGTGGGGCGTAGACGAAATAAAGGCAAAGCTAAAGAGGAGCAACAACCCTCAAAAGGCCCTTTGCACAGGAAGATGCCAACATTTATTGCGAAAATCAGAGAAAATTCAACATCTTTCCACATCTCGAATTTTCCACCAACATGGAAAACGTCTGAGATGTGGAATTTCTTCAGTTCTTATGGACAGGTTAAAGACATTTATGCGCCAATGAGACTGGAAAGCTGCGGCCGATGATACAATTTCGTCCGGTTTACCAACACCAGCGATGCGCCAGCTTTGCTCCAAAAACTCAAAGGGTGCAGAGTGGGCACATCGGTCCTACACATAAGTGTGGCCAGGCAGCAAGGCGAGGCTAAGGAAACAGGTGCTCTACACCCAAAAACACACCAGTCTAAACAACTGGAAGCACCGGAGGAATTCGAAATTCTTGAATTTTCCCCTCCCCAAGAAGACATGGAATGGCTAGATAAATGCCTAGTCGGACTGCCGATGCCATTGCTTGATCTCAACTCAATGAACAAAATACTTGAACAAAACAATTACAATGGTAGTTCGGTGGTTCGACTAGAGGGGAGAGAAATCCTCATTAATTTTACCTCACATGAGTTAAAACTTCAAATGCTAACGGACTACACAATTCAAGAAACATTGTGCGTCCGTAACTTACGGCCATGGAAGGTTATCAATGGTACACTGGTAAGACCGATCTGGTTACATATAACGGGTACACCATTACACTGCTGGAGTGAACTCTTTTTCAGGGAAGCAACAGGGAAAATCGGTGAAGTATTGCAAGTGCACGAACAAACAACCAAAAGAATAGAAATGCAGTACGCAAAGGTACAGGTATTAACTAACTCCTATGAATTTGTTCACAGGAAGCTTAGAATCCTCACTGGGACGGACAACTTCGTGCTAACCATGGAGGAGGTGATGGAGGGCCCAAAGCAGAACTGACCCTACAAAACCCAAGGAAAACTCACATGGCAAAGGGTACCCAAAACAACTACAACTCAGGATCTAGATTGGCCGAACTTACAATCACCACAACCGAAAGGCAGTGACAAGAAAAGGGAAGACACAAAAATCACCAAGGTCTCGGGACAGTCTATGGAGGATGTCGTAGAGCCAAGCATCCGATTGAAGCCGCAATGCAAGACCACAGACTCTAGCAGTAGCAAATCAGGCGCTCTGGCGGTGAGCACAAGGGAGGAAGATACTGAGCCTAAGGGGAAAGACCAACCAAACAAAGCACACCAACCAAAAATTAGGGAAAAGGAATACACTTCAGATTTGGGGCAATCAGTGGCAGAAATCAAAACGAGGGATGACAACACTCCTAAAAAGAGGACGACATGGAAGAGCAAAGAACTCTCATCCACAGCAAAGAGGCAAATGAAGAGTGTTAAGGAGCTAGGAGGTTTCCAGGCACTACTGGATATCCAACACCAGAAAATAGAAACACCTTGCATGAAAAATGGGACAGGAAGGACACTGGATTTCACAGAAGAGACAGCCGGATTTTAGGTCACCCCGAGCACACCTATCCAAGACTCAGATCCATTTAATCTTCAGTATCTACTCGCGCAAACACCAAACACCCTGTCCAGGATCTGCGATGTTTGCGCAAACACCAAACACCCTGCAAATACAACAAGAAGGGGATGCAGAACATAAAAAAGAGGTATGGCTACAACTACAAAAGGCCATAGCTGACAAAGAGAAGCTGAATTTTTAGAAATCACGTTCTAAATGTATAAGAGAGGGGGATGGAAACCACGCATACTTTCACGCAAGACTAATGAAAAATAGACGAAAGAACCATATCCATGGCTTAGAGATTGAAGGAATATGGACAGACGAGGTTGCAGCAGTGAAATCTGGAGTAACCGAACATTTCAGAAATCAGTATGCAGTACACACAAATGAAGCCAGGCTCAACCTGGATATTCCTGCTGAACAACTGGTCACCGAGGAGGACATTAACCTGCTGATCAAAGAATTCGCAAAAGAAGATATCACAAAAGCAGTGTGGAGATGTGGACCAAGGAAATCACCAGGCCCGGACGGGTATAATTTTGTGTTTATCCAAACACATTGGGAGGCAATAAAGACAGACTTTATCCAGTTCATACAAGACTTCCACACCTCAGGCAGACTGGCAAAAGGATTAAACTCCACCTGGATAACACTGATACCCAAGATCAACAGTCCAACCTCAATGTCTCACTATAGGCCAATTAGTCTGATCAGCTGCGGTTACAAAATTCTGGCAAAGCTTTTGGCGGAAAGACTTGGAAAAGTGGTTGGCCGGGTACAAACAGACCAACGGAAACCGTGAGGGAGGCTATCCAAGGTGCAACAGAACTGGGCATAGCACAGCTTCACACAACGGAAGGCAGCACAGCATTTAGACGACCATTGCGTCAATGGGAGACAAAAAGGCTACAACAACTCAAAGACAGCATCTCAAGACATCGCATCCTGCTGAAGGAGAAGATCAGTGGCATTGGCGACTTGAACCAGACGGAGTATTCACGGTGACCAGCACGTACAAAGCCATTCAGGGATCACTCAGAACGGAAGCAGCAGACAGACAACACCTAGTTACAGCATGGAAGACATTTGCACCTTTGCGCGTTCAGACGTTTACCTGGAGACTACTACAACTGCGCATTCCAA
>JAOYMZ010000545.1:0-10076 GCA_025802335.1 Pinguicula primuliflora | reverse complement strand
CTTTGGACTTTGAATCCCATTTTTTTGGCTTCCTTGGCCTTCCTTCTTGTAGTGCCCCTTCACATTCCTTATAATCTTATACTTCTTTTTTCAACGACACCCTCTTGCTCTTGCTCTCTGGCAAGACCAGAAAAACTGGCAAATAAAAGATGATAAAATCTGATAGGAAAACCCAAAAAAACACAGAATTCACTAATGCAAAACTAGCTTATCTTCCTTTTGCTTCGCTTCACCGTTGCTTAACTTTGTAAAGGCACAATCGAAGGATTAGCTAAGATTTTGAGTGAACTTCCCTAATCCCTACCGCTCGGAGCTGCCGAGAACCGGACCTGGAAGAAACACCTCCGTCCTTTTGATTCCTCGATTATAAATTTCTTCACTTACCGGATGGGCCTGATTAAAACTGGGCCAGTCGAAAAAAATACTTTTGGGGTGGACCCAAAATTGGCCTAAGCCCCAGCCCACCTTAACATGGGTCCGCCTTTGCGGTTTAATTTAAGCATGAAGAGGGATGGCAATGGGGGGGTGTCACGAGAATTCGGCAAGTTTCTTTCCCAAGTATCACATGGCCTTTCTTCTAGCAAGAAATAGAATAATTTTTGGATTGAAATTCAAGTTTCTCTAATTATCTTTGGATGGGAAAAGCCTTAGTAGATGGTTTAGATCCACTTTGAATTCAACAACGTTTCTCGACTTAGATAAGATTTGGATTTTTTTTAATACAGAGGAGGCTTGTAGCTGATAATACAGAAAGAAATTTACAGATTACACTAATGAGGAGACCAAAATATAAAAAGCTCCTCATGGAGGATCGTAAAGGAAAAGGGGGTTTCGTCTGCTAACAGTTGATGCCTCCCCTGGAACATGGATCTCCTCCCCATTGATCAGAAATATTTTCTGCCCCTCCATGACTTCCTGGAGTGTTAATAGATGAGCCAAAGAGCCTTGGGAATGTGAGTCTAAGTTGAGGAGCAAACTCATCGGAAGGTGACAATCTGCCTGAAGGAGGGCCGCAGGCCGTGTGTGTGGCTCTGTTATGAACAAATGAAATTCGCGAATAGGAAGGCTGAATCCAGCTTTAGCCAAACCATCTGCTTCCATGTTTCTGGATGTGTTGATGTGCACAAGGTCTTTTATAGCACACCGATTCATCATACTCTTGACCTGCATTGTAAGATTCTTGTTGACAATGTTCACGCTTTTGCCTTTGATTTGAGAAATGGCCATCAGACTGTCGGAGAAGCAACTTATGGGCTGCAAATTTGTGCAGTACGTCAGTGCTGCACCATAGTATATTGCCCAAAGTTCCGCTAGATCTATCGAGCACACCTCTAGTCGAAGACTAAATCCAGCCATCCACAGACCATTGGCATCACGCAGGACACCCCTACACATAGCCACCCCTGTTGCTCTACAGACTGCCGCGTCAACCCACAGGCTTGCATGTCCTGTAATGGACTGTTCCCCTAGAGATACAGATTGCTGATTGCATCCCTTGAGTTTCATCCTGATATTTTCCTGCTGTAGCACACGCTTAGTCTCTTGAAAATGCGCACATATAGAAAACAATAAGCTGCGATTCGAAACTGATTTAGCCTGAAAGACTTCCTCGTTCCTGGATGTCCACAATTTCCAGCATGTAGTCGCAAAAAGATTGCACCAATCCTGCATATTCTTAACACAAGATATATTATCCAAAATCCAGTCATTAATTGATAAAGTGTTGAAGAATAAGCTAGGTAAGGGCAGTCTTGTATACAACCATATCTCCCTACTCTTAGTACAATCTCGCAGGACGTGCAAGATGGTTTCATTAGTGGGACACCGAAGATAGTCCGGAGATGATGTTAATCCCCATCTTTCCCTCAGACTGTTTGTCCAGAGTGCTCCATTTAACACCCTCCAGACGAATATTTTGTTGTGTTCTTGAGTTTGTAACGCCTAGACTCTTTTTCATGGTATAAGTGACTGGCCATCTTGCTGATTTGTTACCAGGTCAATCGCTGAAGCACACTTGAATTGTCCATTCAAGGTGTGTTTCCATGAGCGAAGGTCTTAACCAGCTAGGATATGTGGTGTGGGTAATGTGAGGATTGCATCAATAATAGGAGTCGGTAACCATGCGGCATGCTTCCATTCATCCCAGCCACCTACAGATAGACAAAAGCTAGAAACCATGCCCTCTATGTCAGGGAGAGTCAGTGGTTTAAAGGCAAGAACTGATAAAGGCTGAGTTAAAGGGAACTAGGTATCTTGCCAAAAAGACACAGAATTCCCATATTCTATCACCCAGCGTGTTCCTACTTATACTAGATGAGAATTCTGGCATATTTGCTTCCAAATAGATGAGCTTTGTGAGTAAACACCTTGATCCGGTGAAGGGAGGTACAATATGTTGTACTTTGCTTTGAATAATCTCACCCATAGCTTATCATGTGCAGTAGAGAAATCCTATGCAAGTTTTAACATGAAAACCTGGTTGGTATGTCGTAAACTTGTAAGCTCGAGATCACCATTTTCCTTGCGCATACATATTCTCTCCATGCAACTAGGGGCTGTTTTGGGTGATCTTGTGTGCCATCCCAAATAAAATCACGAATAACTTTATCCATCTCATCGCATGTTACTAGAGGCAGAGCTGTTGATTGCATAGGATAGAGGGGTATTGAGCTTAATACTGATGTGCTAAGAACATTTCTGACTTTCCATCCATGGGCTTTCTTACGCATTTTTGCCAAGTATGCAGGATAAGTGTCCTTTGTAATACGTCCATGAATAAGAGGAACACCAAGGTAAGTACCTAGGTCATCAACACGCATGATCCCCAAAACATTTTCAATATCCCTAGAAGTTACCAACGTAGTATTTGGTGAGGCACACAAGACTGACTTGGATGGATTCACCGTTTGGCACGAGTGAAAAGATAAAACTCGGAGGACTTCTTTAATCACCATAGCTTGATATTGTGTAGCTTCGGCAAAAAGAATTAGGTCATCCACAAACATAAGATGTGACAACTTGAACTTCTGCCTTCCAAAAGTGAGAGGTTTCCAAAGCTCATCCCTCAATGTGGCTTCGATTAAGTGCCCTAATCTTTCCATAGAAAGAATGAACAAGTATGGTGAGATTGGGTCACCCTGACGTACCCCATTCTTAGGGAAAGGCCTCGAAGTCCCTCCCATAAAACTTGATTGGAGCTCGAGGTGAGAGAGGATTTGATGACCTTAGATAAGTAGAGTGGAATGCCAGCTTCCCCTAAAGTATCTTCAATGAATGTCCAATTCATTTTTTTAAATGCTTTGGACAAATCAATTTTAATAGCCATGAAGCGCTTGTTTCCTTTACAGCGACTCATAGTATGAATCACCTCTTGAGCAACAATAATATTCTCCACAATGTTCCTTCCTCTAATAAAACTTGACTAATTTTGAGAGACAATATAGGGCAGGATGTCACATAGACTGTTGGCTATGATCTTGTAGACAATCTTGACGTTGATATTAATAAGAGTAATAGGCCAGAAACTATCAATGCTCTCTGTGCAACCTTGGACAATAGATATATCATTCCTTTATTTGCCTCAGGAGGAACCTGACCATTCGTAAAGACTTGATGAACAAATTTTGTCAAAGAAGCTGAGATGATGTCCCAATTGTATTGGTAGAATCTACTTGAGTATCCATCCGGGCTTGCTGCCTTGTTTGGATCCATATCCATTAAAGCTTGCTTAATTTCCATATCATCAATCAGGTGAGAAAGCAGTGTCATTTGCTCAACAGTCAATGCGGGAAAGCAGTTACTTAGTGGAAAAACAGATTCGTTTCCACTTCCTACAGGCTGGTCAGCTCCATAAATTGCCATAAAGTACCTCGTTACCTCTGTACTAGAATAGAAGGATCTGAGCACCAAGATCCATGTCTTAGTTGGATACTATTTACCTGAGCACGAGACCTTTTCTCCTTATGTATAGCATGAAAGTATCTCAAATTTTTGTCACCAAATAAGACCCAATTCCCCCTAGACGCTTGTCTTCCTAGAAGTTCTTCACGAGTAAGAATTTTCTCCAACTCATTTCTCAAGTCACACTCCAAGTTCCACAAATATAATGTACTCTAACGTGCTTACAAGTTTGAAGCCCAGCTAATCGGTTGAGCAGGTGCCTCTTTTGTTTAAAAACATTCCCAAAATGCATCGTCCATCGTTCCTCAATAAAAGATTGCAGCTGTTGTAAAGCTATGAGAAGGTCACAATCCTTGGGCCAGTGTTGAGATATCCAGTTTCCCCAATCTGGGTGAGCCTCCCATGCCTTATAGTATCTAAATGGTTTTACCTGTCTAGAAGATAAGGAGGGTGAACAAATATGAATACAAAGTTGAGAGTGATCAGAGGATACCCTTGGAAGATGTAAGACCCCACTGCATAAGAATTGAGAAATAAATAAGTCATTTGTCAATGCCCAATCAATGTGTTCATGACATCTTCCTCGTGCCTATGTAAACCTTGATCCGGAAAAACCAAGAGGCACCATATCCGCCTGTTCAAGAAGGTTTCTGAAATGCATACAACCAGACGAACGTCTCCCTCTAACTTTGTCTTCTGAATGCAAAAAAAAGCAGTGAAGTCTCCCATCGCGATCCACGGGATACTTGTTTGATCTGCAAGAATCATTAGCTTCTGCCATAGGGATTTCCGAATTGTAGGGTTCAGAGATCCATAGACAGCTGTGAAATTAAAAGCACACGCATCATCATAAAGAACATTACAATGCACGTATTGCCAATCATAGTTTAATATGGTGACTTTAGCCAAGTCTGTCCATAAAATCCAAATTTCACCCGAAAAATCTTGTGCTTCCACCCTAAATGAATTAACGAAACCGTTTTCAATCTGAAGAATAATCTTTTCAGCATGCATTCCACTTGTTCGAGGTTCAAATATAACTAGAATGCAAGGACGGTATTCTTTAATCAAGTGATGTATCGCAGAGATCATGGTAATATTCCCCACACCTTGCAAATTCCATGTAATAATTTTACTATCCAATAAAACTAAGTCAAAGTTTATTTAAAAATGAAAGGTGAAAGATATAAAATCTTAGTGACTGGAGATATCTTCCTTAAGTGTCTCCCTTTGATTGGAGATATCTTCGGACATAGGATCACCTAGAATAGGAGATTCGTGAATAAAGGTTTCCTAAAGCAATGGGCCCTCCTAAATGGCATTTTCCTCCATCAAGATTTTTGTTTGGTCCATTGCGTCGAGACTCTGAAATATTAGGTTATTTTCCTTCAGACCCCCATGTCTACTTCGATTTTGTCAGCTTCAGGGTCAGGTGGGGGATCTTTACCCATAGGTGGCTAGTTTGTTTGCGGACAAATGGCACCTGTAAAAATGCCTTGATGTCCCACATGGAAGCCCGAATTGTCTCCCACCTTTGTAGTAGCGGGAGTTATTGAATCTGACTGAGTGGTCAGTGGTTGGGGATCCTGCATTGAGTGAAGTCGATGGGTGGGGATCATGCATTGAGTGCATTTAGATGAGGTTGTGAAGAAAGCTTCCTTTAACCATTTAAACCGTTGGGATTAACAAGCTGGACCACGGAAGACAAGCCAAATGGGTGTGAGTGGTTGAACAACGTAATGAGGATAGATACAGTGGTCAGGAAATTTGCTTCACTGTCATAACCTCCCAATGGGCTTATAACAAATCTTTACAAGGAAATAAAAGAAGTGGGAAAACATTATACAAGTAAAGGCGCTAAGTCATGAGTTGCGACTTATCCGTTTTGGGCTGTTTATTTTCTTTTATCTTCACTTTCCTTTTCGTCGAACTATGTTCTTATCGAGCTTCAACTTCATCTTCAACGATCGATCTTTCATCATGTACTTCAATATTCCCCATGCAAGATGGAAGTAGGGTCAAAAATCTCAAAACCATCTTGGACATTAATCTGTTGAACACAGACAATGGTAGTCGGCTGGCAGATGAATAGATGGAATGTCCAAAGGTAAAGAAAGCCTGATTTGTAGAGATCTCGCACCAAATGACAATCGTGTTATGATTGGTGTGTTCGTGGAAAACTGGATTGACTGTGAGGTGAATGGTCGCTTTGTTATCACAGTGCAAGTGAATTGGAGAGGAAATGGGCACCTGCAAATCATGGAGGATAAATGAGATCCATTTTAATTCACTAGCGATGGTAGCGAGGCTCCTGTATTCAGCTTCTGCAAAAGAGCACGAGGCGACAATTTACTTCTTTATTTTCCAAGAATTGTAGCACCACCTAACTGAATCATATATCCTGTAAGGGATCGGCGAGTGTCAGGTGATGACGCCCTGAATAATGGGCTGTTTTTTTTTTGTGAAGGAACCTAAGTGATTCAATTGGGTTGAAACCATATTGGATTATTAAATTAAAAGGTATGTTGGCCCAATTGAAGAAGGAAATTAAAGAAGCTTGACGTGAAGGAAATGTAAGGTTTAACCAGACTGTAGCCCAATTAGAAAATAAAATTGAAGGTAGGTCATTGGGCCAAAAAGGTTAGTTAACAATTTTGGGCTTATCCAATTGAATATTAAAATGCAAATGGGGTCATAGTGTTTAGGCCCAGTGCAAAATTAAATAAAACATTGGGCCACAAGAATAGTATTAGGCCTCAAAGAAAATAAAGGATTTTTGGATTTTGGGCTAATTGTTTTTCTCAATACCACAATGTTAATGTTGATCTTTCTTTATTTTTTTTCTTAATTGTGGTTGGATTGTTAATATTTAGGTATGTTTAGTAAGTGTGTCAAATAATAGTGTACATAGAGCACTATCTCTATTAAAATATATAAATACCGCTCTGAACAAGTGGAACATTTTCGATTAAATCAAGTGCATTATTATCTAGTGGAAATGTTTTTGAAATTTCTAAAATAGTGAGATTCGCAGGCAACAATCCAAATCTTCTAAACTTGAAACAAATAGAAATAAGCCAATTATTGTGAGATAAAAGTAAAAATGACCAGAGGAAATAAAAATAATGATAATAATAATAATAATAAATATAGTTCATTTGAAATTTATTACCAATGAAAAATATATTCGCCAGTTAGATGAAGTAGTCGTAGATTCTTCCTCACGGGTACAAAATATTTGAATTTGTGTTGCCCTTCAAATATTTGTTCCCATCCGCCTCCGTCTCGTTTCAGTTTCCATCTGTTGCACCAACATGGTTCGCTAGCAAACGACGAAGACCATACATGTAGGTTAATGAATCCCTTTACTATTGAAATTGAATTCCGACAATCAAGCATATTAATGTTGGGAGGGTACGGGATTTGTCGGAAAACTTTTTCGGACAAATCAAACGAGACTAGTGTGTGGTGACCACACCAATAAATTCTTCCTTGAAGAAATACAGATAAAAAGTGTTTCCATTTTGAGTGTACGCATATAAGCGGAGCGGTAGTATTCATCGTTTCCCATGAATTTTCATTGGCCGAGTAGATTGTTGTGGCATGAGATAACTTGTCGATTTTCACAATTTTCACATCCCGTGTAGAATCTACATAACCAAGACCAATAATAACACACTGGATCTGCTGAGGAGATTTATAAGGATCAGGTGGAAGTTTGATCGCCCTTCTAATAGATGGATTGTATAAGTATATATCACCGGAATGTGACAAGCAACACAACAAGTCATCGCATGATCCGCAAACTCTAATAACATCATCATTAGGTGCCTTAAAACGGATTGGATGATAGTCTTCGCCGCCATAATTCAATCGTTTGATCGTAAAACTTGGATGAGAAATTTCAGAATACCAATATTTTGAAACACATCTAAATTTGATAAGAGATTTTGGTGGAAGGCTGGGAAGGATCTCCCATGCAAGTTCCTCCGGTAGGGAGATGCACGTTTCATCAATCTCTTCCATTGAATATAACACAAGAAGAAATGAGTGCAGTGCATTATATAAAGAGATAGAGGAGAAGTATGTTGACTTCAGCGTTCAAAATTGAAAAGAAAAGGAAATAATAATTTTAAAGATCAGATCTTCTTATCTTATCTTGATATCATTTAAATAGTTACTGAAGTTCCGCAATGACCATGTCCAGATTCTGCGTGCAGGCCGGGTTTTTCGTCTACATATTGACTCCGTAGTCTCCAAATATGCCACGAATTCAGAGAATTTGTTATTCCACATGAAGTAGTTACAGGTTTTGCTCAAGAGCATGGATGCCAAATTGACTCCTCGCCGTCCAAAAATTCAGGACTCCCTAAAATTTCAGCTAGACTTATCTGCTAGGAATATGGATAATCCCTCGTTTGAGGTAGGAATTAGGATTGTATTGCTTAAGGTAAGTGTTCAAGAGTCTTTCTGTCAATTACATAAACCATCTATAAATTTCAAAACAGTCATGAAGAAACTGGTGAAAGCTCAGAAGAAATTTCTCCGGAATGGTACTAAAAAAGCAGGGGTAAATTCGGTTGGATCTCTTGGACATTTGTCAAACTATATAAAATGAGTGATATTAGGTCCATAATTCTAATTCTGACTAGCCAAATGTTGTGAATCAATGGTCACGGTTACAATTCTTAACCTAATATCATTAATCTAGTTGTAAGATCCTGAACCATAAAATTTCTCATAAAATGGTAGACTCGGAGTTAAAAGAAATTGTGGCTTTTAACGAGACAATACTTGAAAAATGGGGTTGGTAACTATGATAGCATCGGGAAAGATTATGCTGGAAGCAAAATATGGAGATTTCCTCAGGTGCTTATAGTATGAAGGTCCTTCCCAAAATCTACAAGACTATTCTATGTGGTGGCAAAATATTTATCATTAGAATGACTGAATACTTCTGGATATCTGCTATATTTTGATACACTTTTGGGATGATATGTGGAACGGGGCCTAGAGGTTTCGTGATGTTCATCGTACCTCGTATCAAATTACAGGGAACAAATGTTGGAAAATTTATGAGACTATACGCTATACAATATCAATCAGAATTGTGCACCTATTTGTAGTGTAAAACTTATCATGATGCAACGGCGTGTGAAGAATCAGAAGTCCGAAGACAAAGGATAAGTCTTCTCTTCCAAGATCTATTGTGAAAACTGAATAGGATCGCCTTAATGGGTCAGACTAATCGTTCATATAGATAGGAGGAGAGGCTTAGCTCAATAACATAATGTTGGGCCCATGATCTTACCCATTAAGGATTGAGCCAACTTAGCAGGCATCAAGGGCGGAACTAGGGGGTGGCGGGCATGTGCTACAGCCCGGGCTCGATTATGAGTTTTTCAAGAAGATAATTGGCTCTTATTAGGCCCGCCCCAGCAAAAAAAATTAGCATGTGCCTAAATATGAGTCTGGTTCCGCTATTGACAGGCATACACCAGCTGTCAACCACATCGGGCCATGAGATATTGGGCTTACAATATAATCACAAATCAAGCCTAACGACATGAATCAAATAACAATTAATAGAAACTCATATGAAAGATTTCTTCCCACTTTGACGAATATTAATTGTATGTTAATCAATATATGGACATTTATGCGTGGCTGAAAATTGCTGATATTCCGCTCCTCTTTTTTTTTTTAAATACAGAAGAGTGAATGGAGCGCGGCGGAGATGGAGCGGAGAAATCACGAGAAGAAGGAGAGATCATTGCTGTTAATGACAAAGGAAAGCAGATCATCTCAAAGGATGGAAAACAAACTGAAACCGAGGCGGATGAAGGAGATGGCTGGACGGTGGTCACGTGGAGGAGATCGGTGTTTCAGCGACTGCAACAGGGGGAATCCTGAAATAGGTTGCGGATGAAAATGGATGCGAAATATCATAACATACGGGAAATGAGGGCCCAAACAGCTTCTCTGTTCTTCTCCAACATACCCCCCGCTGCGATGCCAAGATATTGGAGAGAATTTTTGGGGAGTATGGCTTGGTTAAGGACATCTACATTCCACCGAAGAAAGGTCGAGATGGGAGGACTTTGTTGTGAAAATAGGACCGATAGAGCCAAACTGCAGCTAATAATTTGTAGGAAATAATACTGAAGATAAATAGG
>JAOYMZ010000544.1:0-10076 GCA_025802335.1 Pinguicula primuliflora | reverse complement strand
GCATCAGCTTGTGCCTCTCCTTCATCATGGATTTCCGTGGGGGCGTATGAAAATTGAGAGAAATAGTTAGACGGGTAGTAAGGTGAGTACGATGTATTACCAGTATGATGATAATACGGGTTTGAGCTATTTGATGCGCCGAAAGGTAGTGGCAGCATATTAAGATCGTACGACTGGTGTAATTCCCATTGACTATTCTCGGCGCTGACTCTAGAATCACTAAAGATATCACTAAATCTGTATCCACTTATTATTGATTTTTGTAGTTCGGTGTGATGTTTGGAGGAAGAAGGGGGGTATTTATAGGGTGTCTTACTCACTTCTGGATAGAGTAAGTTGTGGCGGGAAAATTGGGTGCCAAAAACAATCTTACTCGCTTCTGGAGCGAGTAAGATAAACTTACTCGCTTTTGCGCCGCCAGTCGACCTTACTCGCTTCCGGTTACTCGCTTTGGGAGCGAGTAAATTCTTAATTATCTGGTTTAGCTAGGTAATTACTTACTCGCTCCCGGAGCGAGTAAGAGGGTAAATTTAAAAGTTAGAAATTCTGACAGGGCAGAATTTACGACAAACTTACATATATTTGATTGATTAAATGTATTATTGAATAAAATATCAAGTTTAGTTATAAGAAAAATAATCTGTATCACGTGTGAGCAGAGAATGTCAAACCACGACCACTTTCCATAAGAACACATACGATCAGCGAGTATGACGCATTGCAGTTCTTCTGATTTTTTAGTTTTCACTTGTGCTACATACCTCTCAAGCGCCTATGGAAGCTCATAAATGTGTACATCATGGCTTGGGGCGTGCTTAGTCTTATTCTCGTAGAAGAGTCTCATCTTATCGCTCCACGCATCAATATTTGAGGTCTTTCTCGCACAATCATTCATTCGTGCTCTAAAATAATTAATGTAGCTCTCTTCCGTCTGTCGCACTATTGACGTGATCGGAAGATGGCGTGCACCCATAAGTACTCCATTAAAGTACTCGACCTGATCCATTGTCATTATACCAAAACGAGCTCCATCATCATAGGATGCAATCCACTTAACTACATCAATGTCTGCTAAGTATTTGTGCGCAACAGGATTACGGGCGAGTATCCGATTTATTTGGTCATAAAACTTTATTTTGCTCGTCAGCGAACCAACTTTCCAAGCCATTTCCTCGACCACCTTATCTTTGTAATGCACATTCACATTCGAATAAATATGTCATAGGCAAAATCTGTTAACACCAATCTCACCATTGAATGCTGGAATTTGGCTAATTGCCTTCAGCCAACCTGCACCTCTGTCGGAAATTAGGCAACAAGGTCTATCTTTGGTCACGTGTAGTGCCAATTTCTCTAAAAATCAATACCACGAAACCTCAATCTTTTCATTGACCAATGCAAATGCAACAGATAAAATATGTTCACTAACATCTTATGTCATCGTAATCAGTATTTTTTGCTTAAAAGAACAATAGAGATGCGTACCGTCTACAGATAGTATCGACCTACAGTGTTGGTAACCAGCAATGCACGACCCAAATGCCTAAAACACATAGGTCGCAGTCTTGTCGATCGCTTTGTTTATTTAATAGTTTAGTGCCCGACTGTATTATCTGGGTTTACCACGTATGTTGTGCTTAATATAGTATAGTTGGAGAACGAAGGTGTCTTGTGGGATAACCACGATGGGTCGCAGTCCTGTCGATCGCTTTATTTATTTTATAGTTGGAGCACGAATGTCTCTTCACCACGATGGGTTGCGGTCCTGTCGATTACTTTATTTGTTTAATAGTTTAGGGTCAACTGTGGTAACCAGGATAATCATATATAGTCAAGCTCGTACCGTCAAACGTGGATAGAACCATGGATTATAGGATAATTGGAGTACGAATATCTCTTTCGGGATAACAACGACAGGTCGTAGTCTTGTCGATCGCTTTGTTTGTTTAATAGTTTAGAGCCCGACTACATTATCCGAGTTTATCACGTATGTTGTGCTTAATACAGTATAGTTGGAGCACAAAGGTCTCTTTCGGGATAACCACGATGGGTTACGGTCTTGTCGATTGCTTTGTTTATTTAATAGTTGGAGCACGAATGTCTCTTCACCATGATGGATCGCAGTCCAGTCGATTGCTTTATTTGTTTAATAGTTTAGGGCCCGACTCGGGATTACCACGTATAGTCGAGCTCGTACCATCAGATGTGGATTGAACCATGAATTACAGTATATTTGGAGCACGAATGTCTCTTTCGGGATATCCACAATTGTCCGAGGTCAGGAGAGTTGTTTATTGTTAAATGTTTAATGCCCAACGGCGTGTCTGAGTCTACCACGTATAGTCATGCTCTTTCCATCCGACGTGAATCAAAAGTCAACAATGGATTATGTGCTTTCACGTAGGTTCCTGCTTTACTCGTAGGCCGCATTATACCCGACATATTAGAAGTGCTGAATTATGTTATAGAACATGATTACGCTAATGAATAGATTATGATTAAGCAATGAATACAACTGAATTCACAACTACATAGATAAAATGAATACAACTGAATCCTTATTCTCAAGTCTCAATTAAATGTTCAGCAAATGAACAATTGAAAAGGGTATGATACGAACTGTAGGCTCAGCCCTCACTCTGCTATCCACTTGTAGTTTCGTTTTTCTTATCAACACGTCGACTGTTGCATGTCATCGCATAATGTCTGAGGACACCACATTTCAGGCAGCGATTCTTTTGCTTCATTCTTGCTTTGCCTTCCACTGTAGAATGCGGAGAAATTGGCCTTCCTCTCTTCTTGCCATGAACCTTTGGGGAAGGAAAAAGTGTATTGATGGGAACGATATGGAGATGTATGCCGTGACATGCTTCCTCGTCATGCACCCTTTTGTAGTCCGGTGCCGGCGAGTTAAGACTGTGTGATCCCGTGTCGGATCCATTTGCTACTGCAAACACATCAACACAAGATGACTTGGTGATCTCGTTGTAGAGTGTGATCAAATAAATAACTCGTAAGCATACAAAGTACACTCCCGAGGTCGAATCTCTCATGAACTCGGTGTAGGTTGACTTATACTACTATTATGCTAATCACTGATTCAGAATAAAGCAATTAAATCGAGAGATTTCCGTTTGGATTTCTAATAACTAAAGAACAATAAAAAAAACTAACTAAAAAGAAACGACGAAAAGAACGATTGTTCGAGAGAAGGATTGATGGAAAATGGAGTACAGGGTTGTAGTTTCATTCAGATGCACATAAATGATGTTGGGTATCCTAAACATGCAAATGTTATTAGTTCACCTCAAATGCCATAGGGTTCTCCACTTCTTGGTGGTTATCTTCTAACTTACGACCTATCAATTAATGCTAGTTCTCATGATAAATCGTGATTAAGATCCAGGTATTGAACCTTTGTATCTAAACCCATATCAATGGCGCTTAAACTAGAATTTTGTTTGCTTGAGCTATCTAAAGGGTGACTCGGTGGTCCCACTCCTCTAATCTCTAGGGCTCGGTGGTCCTCATATCTTGAATTTCCTAAGATTTGTGACTCGGTGGTCCTACTCACCCTAGACAATTAAAGACATTGATAAACAACAAACAACAAATAAATTCTATTGCTTCATTTAATTGAATACCCTAATCAATTAATGTGCATAAGAACTACTATACAACTCTATAAAAAAGAATTAGTTACTCATGCTCATGGATAAGCATAAATTTAATTCTGAAATAAGGAAAGACATATTGAATTCAATTATGCAAGAATTCATGAAAATTATTGTAGAAAATTCAATCACCAAATCACAAAAATTAGTTGTTCACATGATCAGTCTCTTGTTTCTCAACACCCAAAGAACGAAAGAAAAAAAAGTGCAAATAGGAAATTGAATTCTCCCTTAATTTCCTTCCTTTTCTTCTTGCCTGTCCTCTCTTCTCCTCCCTATTTTTCCTCTCGGTTGTCTTTTTTTCCCAGTTCCCCGGTTCGGAGCCTCGTCTCCCCCCTTTCTTTCTTGAAAAATGATAAAGGGAAGGAAAATATGGAAAGGAAAAACACAGGAAAAACATATGACAATACATTATTGAATGACCATTAATTGTGGGGTCACTCTAAACCTATAATATGCTGCCAAGTGTGTTACTGTACTTTTCTTACACAAATTTTCACTCCTCATATCATCTTCTTTATTTCTTGCTGTGCTCTTCCCCTTTTATTTTCCCAATTTCTCTTATTTTATTATTGGACCTCTTTCTCTTGTTTTTGTCTTTTCTTCCTAATCGGCTCCCCCATAGAAAAATAGGATTTTTCCTCCTTTTTTTTTTTAAATGTTGTAGGGTAAATGTGTAAATTTCGAAAGGAAACTTGCACAGGGGACACTTTTGGAACGGGGCCTGAGGTATTTTTGTCAAATTCTCACCATTTAATCCTAATTTTAGTCTGATTTTCTCTTTGTTTGTCGGAACACCTGCAATTCAAAGAGATAACATTAGTGACTAAATATGGTAGAGAAATACTTTAATTCTAACAATAAATAGATAAGAATAGCACGAATAAGTTGGTCTAGAAACAACTTATCACTTGGTCTGAATGTTCATCACGACTTCTGTCTCGTTGACATTGAGCTTACGTGCAACCAGTCTGTTAGCATTGGTCACATGCGTTGCCACATCGAATGTTGTGGACTCATGTCTCGACATAATCATGGAGCCAGCCTGCGTGCCATCTTTTTTCAGGATCTCAGCCGTGCATTCTGTCACTCCCTTAGGCCGCAAAATAACTTCCAAGGTGTGTCTCGTTGAATCCTTATTCTCACGTTGGCTTAAAAATCACACAACATCGCTGTCATTACGCAGGAAAATGGTAGACTCTACATAGTTGAACTTCCTTTTGGGATTGTACTGCAAAACTAAATCTATTGTATCTCTACTAAGACTATATCTAGTGTAAATGTGATCTAAAAAGATGCGAACGATAGGTTCTCCTCGATTTGAACAACTCTCGAACTACAGTCGACGCCTGTTCCTATAAGCTCCGGAAAATCCTTTACTTAATCAAGATTTACAATCTTATAAAATAAAGTCAGCTTCATCTGCAAATAATAATAGATAATCGGGTTACTCGACCAAGCATGGTAATCACGACTATAAGATGTCAGGTGACCGAACGCAGGCAGCGGCCTGTATTCTTGACCACAAATCGACTGAATTAACCCAGGGAATGAACGTCGGATCACGGAATTGAAATTCTCACACCAAAATGCATGACCATATCGAGAACTAAATAATTGTGTTCATAAATCAGATAGAATTCAGAATCAAATGCACCTTAAAAAATGGAACACAGATTAGATTAAGGAGTCAGGTTACTCGACCAAGCACGGTAATCACGACTACAAGGTGTCGGGTGACCGAACGCAGGCCGTGATCTGTATTCTTGACCACTAATCGATTGAATTAATCCAGAGAATGAACGTTCAGATCACAAAATTGAAATTCTCACACCAAAATGCATGACTCATACCGAGGACTAAATAATTGTGTTCATAAATCAGTTAGAATTCAAAATTAAACGTACCTTCAAAAATGGAACACGGGTTAGATCAAGGAGTCGGGTTACTCGACCAAGCACGGTAATCACGACTACAAGGTGTCGGGTGATCGAACGCAGATCGAGGCCTGTATTCCTTATCACAAATCGACTGAATTAATTCAGAGAATGAACGTTCGGATCACGGAATTGAAATTCTCATACAAAAATGCGTGACCCATACCAAGAACTAAATAATCGTGTCCATAAATCAGCTAGAATTGAGAATCAAACGCACGGATTAGATTCGCCCTATTCAGGTTGCGCCTGTTGATGCTCTCGGTCTCTCGGTCTCTCTCGCTCTCTTTGAATGTATTTTTAGAAAAATTGAACCTAAAATGGGGGAGAATAGAAGAAAAATGTTGATTTGTATTTTCCGATGACCGAAAAAACGTAACGGTGGTTGAGAATGGTGGGAATTGGTGTAATTACGTTAGTTGGCAGCTTAGTAACAACGTTTATTCTACTAGACTAAAATATATTCGATTTTTAATTTATTTTAAAGATAAAGGCAAATTTTTTATAAGGACCCATTTTTTTTAACTATTTTGTAATGTTGTTAAAGTAGCGTGCTATGCGTCCGTTGACTTATTTTTTTTTTATATAAATTTCCTAAATAATTTTTCAAAAAAATAATTATTTTAGTCATGGGTCATGTACTAACGAGAAGGTTCCATCAGGGTCAAAATCAGTTTCCAAATGGCCAACCGACACTTCCCCCTCCCTCAAGCCTTTTTAAAGCATTTATGTTCTTGACGAATATTCCAAAATCGGTCCAAAATTAATTTTTCGTCAATTGATACAATTTTATTTCTACCACAAGGGAAACATAAGGCAAATTTTTCTTGGCATTGTATC
This sequence comes from Pinguicula primuliflora, assembly GCA_025802335.1. Lineage (NCBI taxonomy): Eukaryota > Viridiplantae > Streptophyta > Magnoliopsida > Lamiales > Lentibulariaceae > Pinguicula > Pinguicula primuliflora. The sequence goes on along the minus strand of JAOYMZ010000544.1, from coordinate 3,625 downwards.
ATTAATAGTATTCAAAAAAGCACTAGGCGGATCATGAGCGGGCAGGGCTCGTTCAGCCCTTAAGCGAACTATTCGCCCGCCTAACCGAGGCGGCCTAAGCGGTAATTCGAACAAGGCGGAGGATAACATATTAGCGCTTAGACGACGCCTAAACAACCTAAGCAGCATACTTCTCGAATAGAGATCATTATGAAGCCACCACAGAATGAATTTGTAATTTCAATTCTATCCCTTTTCTGTCTACTCGTTAAACTTAAATATAGTGGTGAATATCCACCGAGAAAATTCTGGAAAGATAAAATGTATGATCATAAAGATTAGATATACTCGTGGCTCTATGATGTATGAATCTCCCCTGCACGCCCCATCCAAAATGGCCTTTGCTGTGAACTCCGGGCTCATCTTTGTCCCCTTGAAGACTTTATGGTTATCTTGCATCACTCCATTCAAATTCATTACCTTTCCTCTCATCATTTCTGTTTCTACAAATCCTGACATAACCATTGTTAAGGTGATTTCAGGAGCCAACTCTGCCCTTATGGATTCATAGAAGCTTATTAAGGCCGACTTGCTTGCCTATATGAAGAACAAAATAATATCAACAGTAGTTAGAACTGTTTAACGAATCGGGCTCAAACTACTAGAAACCTGACCCGACCCGTAAGTACGGGTCACGGGCCGCCCAGTCCATAATCGGGTCACCGGGCCTTGGAGTCAATCGAGCCCGTAAATACGGGTCTCGTGTGTGGGTGCACGTGAGGATAAATATCAGGAATGTGGGTGTAATTATTAAAACCATGATAGCAAGGTGATAGATTCTCCCCACAATTCCTATTTAAGCTAGGATGACAAGTATTTCCCAATCAGTGTGGGACGGACACTTACGCAATAGAAAGCAAGACCATGTGCGCTAATATATCCGGCGGCAGATGCATTGACCACAATCTTTCCTTTGGTCCTTTTAAGGTGTGGAATTGCAAAGTAAGTCGGATAGATGGATCCCCAGAAGTTGGTATCCTAGAAATTGGAAAGCTTATTATCTTGATACAAAATCTGGTTGAAAAAACAATTATATTGTTGAGATTTTTACCATGACGGGAGAAAATTTCGTGATTTCCACTCTCGTATGAAGAGAGAATACACTGATAATTCCTGCATTGTTTACCAGATGATCCACTGAATGAAAATATTAATGGTCAGATCAAGAAAAATACTATTGTAACCGATGAGAATGAGTGAACTAACATCGTCCAAAGTGCTGAACTGTTTGATCAACAAACTTTTGACAATCATTAAAATTTGTAACATCTGCGCAGATGACGATCACATCAGGAGACCCCAGCTTCCGTGCTTTCTCTGCAACCTTCAGCAACCGATCCTCCCTCCTCGCAATAATTGCGAGAGAAGCTTCTCTTTTTGCATATTCATAAGCCATGTACTGAAAAAACATGTAGCCTGGAAGAACTTAGAAGAAGAAAAAGTATGTTGTCGGGAAGAAGTTAGAAGTAGGAATGCTTTACTTCTCCAATTCCTGATGAAGCACCTGTGATGAGAACAACTTTGCCTCTCATGTTACTTTCTTTTCTTCTTGGTCTGAAAATATTGTACGCTAGTTTGATAATGAACATAAATGGAAACAATATGACCATAACAACTGCAAGAAGGTAGAAGCTGGCTGCATTATGGGCCTTGTTATCGATAATCTTTCTCAACGTTCCTGTCATCTGATGAATTCTGAGTAGATAGTGTAAATGCAAACATGAAATGATACGAGATTCATATAGAAGGAGACAAGAGCTACTATGAATGTTCATTATCAACCGCATAAATGCCCCTCAACTACACGTTGAAATTGAGGAACCTTGGGGCCGAAGTGGGCTCACCCCCAATTCCCCCACCCAGCCAAGAATTGTTTCAATTATTTCTCGTGAATTTTGTTTGTCTTTTTGTCTTTTATTATATTTTTTATATTTCTATATGAGTTTATTATTATTTTTTTTAAAAAGTAATCTTGGTGTTACACCTCTACTCTTCCATATTCTCGCATAGTGTACGGAAACACCACATTTCTGGCAATGATTTTTGTGCCTCCGTCTGTTTCGGCCTGCCGATGGAGATGGTGAATTTCTTGACCTTCAGTTCTTCCGATCCCGAACCTATAGGGATAACACTTCCTTTGTCTCTATGGGAACGACATGTTGTGTCGCAGTTGTGGTTGGCTAGATCGTATAGTGATATGCTTCCAGGATGGCATACAACCATACACCCTTGTGTACGATAGCGAGATAAGAGTGTATATGCTCATAAAATAAGTATCTACTGCTGCAAACGCATGTATACACGTTGACTTGTCTAATGAAACTCGTTGCACTTGCATGTCTTGGCCCGTTCGCCATAAGAGACTCATTAGCACCCTTTATGACTTTATTCTCGTTGATATTAAGCTGTTGGTTAGCTCTGACTCAACACTCACTTGTTATTCTAAAACAACAAGAAACAGAGCATATGATTTCAAATAAGAACTGCGAGTTCTAATTGGTGCAAGATAACTTACGCAGAACTAATAGAAGCTCAACAAACGTGCAACGAAGATTCACACGACAGATTTATGAAGAAGATGACAAGAATGCGAAAACCATCCTCCGCATATTCGAACAATTTTCTACATTGTCCAGTGTGCACATGTCCTTATATACACATATGTGTCCGGCCCATTGGGTTATGTCCGTGTAAAAAAACAAATGAAATGTAAATGAAATCAAAAAATGTGATGTGTGAAAATGCAATTTAGTTTCCTTTCTCCTTTGATCCGAAAGTCCTGCTTCTTCATTTGGTTTCCTTTCTCCTTTGATCTGAACGTCCTGCTTCTTCATTTGCTGCCTCAGTTTTGGCATCCTGATTCAGTGCTCACTCTTCAGCATCTTCATGTATTTTAACACCCCCCCTTACAAGATGGAGGCTGGGGCGACAGACCAAGACCCATCTTGGCCATTAGATGCTCGAATGCTGGTAAGGGCAACGACTTAGTTAATAAATCTGCAAGTTGATGTGCTGAAGGAACATATAATGGAAGAATGAATCCTAATTTGTACAGGTCCCAGATGTAATGACAATCGAGCTCCACATGTTTTGTACGTTCATGAAATACAGGATTGGCCGTGAGATGGAGTGAGGGAAAACCTTGTAGGACTTCTTTGTCGATAGAATTATAAATCCACGATGCAATCATAAGATTTGCGCTCTTCCATGCTAGATATTCCTCAAATATCTCATCTCACTTCAAACAATACCGCAAGTTCCTATCTCACTTCAAGAAGCTTCAAATCAATATTCCATTTGCTGAAGCCTTGGAGAAGATGCCTTCCTATGCTAAATTCATGAAAGACATTCTCACCAAGAAAAGGAAGGTGGAAGATGAAGGACTTATTCCCCTCACAGCTGAGTGTTCCGCAGTGATCAGCCGACAGATTCGCATTCCTACCAAGTGTAGTGATCCAGGGAGTTTTACTATTCCTTGTTCTATTGGTGCTCATCCTTTCTCTAGAGCCTTATGTGATTTAGGTGCAAGTATTAACTTGATGCCTTACTCTATTTCGCAGAGACTTGGATTTGCTGAGCCACAGCC
>JAOYMZ010000543.1:0-10077 GCA_025802335.1 Pinguicula primuliflora | reverse complement strand
GCCTTTGAGGTGAACTAATAACCGTTGCATGTTTAGGATACCCGATATTAATTATGTGCATCTGAATGAAACTACAATCCTATACTCATTTTTCCATCAATCTTTCTCTAGAACCTCTTGTCCTTTTCGTAGTTTTTTTTATTTAGCTTATTTAATTGTTCTTTAGTTGTTAGAAATCCAAACTAAAACCCCTATTTAATCGCTTTATTCTGAATCAATAATTAGTAGGATAGTAGTATAAGTCAACCTACACCGAGTCCTTGAGAAATTCGACCTCGGGGGTGTACTTTGTACGCTTACGAGTTATTTATTTGATCACGCACTACAACGAGATCACAGGGACCTTGGGCCATATGGTGTTTGAGGTGGAGGGTGGCAGATTGATCTGTTGAAACTAACTCCTTGATTGTATATTTTGTCGAATTAGCTATAAGTCTCCTGTCTAAGTTGGGCAAACTTGCAGTTGAAAATATATGATTGAGTGTCTCTTATCCAGCTCCGCACCCTAGGCATAATTCCTCATGTTGATCAATGTGGATTCACCTAGCCAGTGACGAATCCTGGAGGTCTAACTAGAGGGTGCACTTCACATAGGGGTGCTGTGTCATGAGGGTATCCTGGGGTTTAACAAAGGGTGTGACGAGGTGCATGTCTAAGTATAAAATAATTTTGAGGGGTGTGCCTGCACCCTTGCCGGCTGCCACCCATTGAGGGTCCACCACTGCCCCTATCTAGCAGGTTGTCAACCGTTGCAATACGGCCCCATAACAGTTTCCACGCTAGATGTTGAACTCGTCTTCAATATTTTTTCCCCAACCAGCAGCAATGTAACTTCTTCCTCCCAGCTGCTAACCCTACAAGATACATGAATATGTCTAATATGTAGGGGTGCCCAAATTACCCGCGGATACCGAGTTACCCGGAACCGATCCGGTACCCGAACCCGATACCCATCGTGTATTGGGTATCGATTCCGGTTCTGGGTAGCTTTTTTAGTACCCGAAAATTTCGGATACGAGTACGGATATAAAGGTTTAAGGTTTAAGTATCCGGACCCGAATTAGAAAATAAAAATGTAGTTGGCTTTTTATATGACCAACTACATTTTTAATTTTTAAAATTTTATAGTTTAATTTTTTTAAAACTCTAGAGTGAAACTTTACTCTCAAAATTAAAATATTTAAGCAATAAAAAAATACTCTCGAACCCTAGGCCAATAATACAATTATCATCAGGCCTCTAGGAAGACAGTTCAATTACAATATTCTGATGCAGCGATTGCGAACTCTATGGAAACTGACTGGTGATTTTCAACTCATTGATATGCCTGATGGATTCTGGTGTGTAAAGCTTAAAACACAATCGGACTATCAACGGGTGTTGCTAAATGGACCTTGGTTTTAATTGGACACTACATAATAATGCATCCCTGGCAGCGGAATTTTAACACAAAGGATGCTCATATCGATGCTGTTCTAACACGAATCCAAATACCGGGGTTGCCTGCTGAATATTTCAGACCACAAGTGCTAGAAAAGTTATCCAAGCCAATTGGAAAGTTTGTTAAAGTAGATATTCATATACTCAAAGGTCAGCGTGCACAGTTTGCAAGATAGTTGTCAAGTTGGATTTGCACAACCCCCAAATCTCTCAACTGCTGATAGATGATCGCTGTTATCAAATTCAATACGAAGATTTACATCGTATCTGTTATAACTGTGGCTGCTTTGGACATTTGCTTGACGAATGCCAAACATCTAAGAAAACTGTCCATACTGATGTTCCTTCATCTACAGCTATAAGCCAGGCAACCTGTGGATCCTCATGGTACTACTGATATGGAGAAGGTCTCTCCCTCCTTGCAACCACCCAGGCCGCAAGAGGATTTACCAGTCCACAGTACTCCTAATCCGTTGTTCGGAAATTGGATGCTGGCACAAAAAAAGGACGTCGTCCTCTACATCTACAAAAGCCATTGCAGAAGGGAAGTACATTTATCAAACAAACTGAGCAAACAGGGAAAATTCCTACTTTTTCCTTTACTGCATCTCGTTATGAAATCCTTAACACGGTCCCTGATCAGGCTGCTAATAATGATCTGAATTTGCAGGATCTCTGTATATCTGAATTACCAAAAACTCCAGAAAATGAGGGATATAAAAGTCAGTTGTTTTTAAGCAAGGCTGATCTGAAGTCTACCAAACAAGCTCCCAAAGTGGGGCCATCCAGCGTTTGGATGCAGAAAAACAGCCTAAAGTGCACAGCCAAAAGAAAACTGCTAATATAGCATCTACAGATACCACCCCATCTACTTCCAAATGGCCCAGAACAGAGACCAAACATATTTCTGTACCCCAAATTACCCATATCCAAGAAAACCGTGTCTTCCCCCAATCTTACTTAGCACACTCTGTAGATACTAATCACACAGCTGTCATCCTCCAGCACCCCCTAAGCTCTAAAGACCCTACTGTGCAATAGCTGAAGTCTGATGGTGATCTGCTGAAGAAAACTTCCGATCCATTCAGTGGAGGCATCCAGGTGCGGGGAAAGACGGTTGCCATAGGACCCTCCGGTCAGACCCGTGGCAAGCGCAAGTCAGACATGGCAAATGAAAAGGAGGAAATGGAATTTGAATCCTGGAACCCTAGTGAGGAGGAGACTGACGTCCCTGTCATGGTTCAGTAAGGGATTTTTCTATCTTGGTCACTATGGCACACCACCACACTTTATTTATTTATATGGCTCGTAAAAGTTCAAAAATATTAGCATGGAATTTGCAGGGTATTAAAAATAATCGTACTATAGCTACCTTGAAAACTCTAATCAAGTTGCATAACATAAACTTTCTTATTTTTCTTGAGCCTCATACCAGCAGTGATGATGCTTTAAGCACAATAAATCAAATAGGTTTAGGTTTTACTAAATCATTTAGGGTGGAGTCTTATGGTTTTTCTGGAGGTATTTGGTTGATTTGGCAACCACACATAACTATTGAAATACTCAGTTTTGATTGGCAGTATGTACATATTTCTTTGTCGTCAAATATGTTTCCTGCTATTTCTCTCACTGCTGTCTATGGGAGTCCTATCTCGCAGGTTAGACATGAACTTTGGTCCCAGCTTTCAAAGCTCCCACTTACAGACAACAAGACCTGGATAGTGATGGGAGATTTTAATGCCAATCTCTCGGCTCAGGACAAGCATAGTGTGCGGAAATCAAATGGCTACTGTCTATTTAACCGTTGGATCTGTGATGGAGGAATGGATCTTCTTGGGTTCACCGGGCTCAGATTCACGTGGGTTAAGGGCTTGTGCCACGAAAGGCAGGACTGGGTATTAGCAAATGATGAACTTCGAAGTATAACGGACTCGATCCATGTACAACATTTGGCCCGATTATCCTCAGATCATTCATCAGTTGTTCCAGAACTCACAGCTAGAATTGGAGAATCCAATGCTCTTGGATAGTTTAGATACTTGCGTGAATGAGAAACTCATGATCTATGGGACAGTTGGCTGATTTGTATTTGGAGGCAAGATATTCCTCTAGTTGAGGCTCTAGACAGTTTGCAAGAATGCATTCACTTGTGGAAAATGGAGTATTTTGGTGATATCTAAAAAAGGAAGAAACGAACTCTGGGCAAATTGGCAGGTTTACAGAAAGTGCTCTCAGTAAGGAGCTCGCAATATCTGATGGATTTGGAAATGGAACTCCGGAGGGACCTTGAGAAGACATATTTACAAGAAGAGCTCTTACATAAACAAAATTGCAAATCACAGTGGATCGGATATGGAGACAAGAACACAAAGTTATTTCATTCAAAGGTTAAGGCGAAGTCTGGTAATAAAAAACCAGCCACCATTCAGCTAGATTCAGGTGTCTGGTGTTCAGACCTTCACTAGTTACTCTGGGAGGTCATACAGTTTTTTCAAAAACAGTTTGCAGAGGAAAATAATTCCCTCCCCCGGACTGTACAGAGTTTCCTTATTCGAGGCACTTTCAATACACTTTCAGAGGCTCAATTACAGTGACTATCAGGAGAAGTGTCAGATGATGAATCCAAAGTTGCACTATTCAGTATGTACCCGGACAAAGCTGCTGTCCCAGACGGCTTCCCTGCTGGTTTCTATCAATACAACTGGCAAACCCTATCAAGCTCCATTTTAGCATTCGTTAAAGACACTTTCCACTCTGAGGTTCTTGATCCAATGGTAAATAGAGGACTAATCACCAAAGTTAAAGCAAGGCTGACAAAATGGAATCCTTATCTTATTTCGTAAGTGGGAGACTCACACTTTGTAGATCTGTCCTAAATGCTTTGCCAGTTTACAGATTGCAAACCTTAGCCCTCCCAAAAGCCATCTGCAGGAATGTAGACAGCCTCATACGGAACTTTTTATGGGGGGAACTCTTGAATAGGGGTGGGCATTCGGAATTCAGGTTCGGGATTTGCTAAATTCCAACGTCCCGTTTTGATTCGGGCCCAAAATTTTGGGCACAATCTCATCCCGAAGTCCTGAATAAGTTCGGAACTTCGGTCATCGGGACGACCCGAGGTCCGAATCAGAAAAAATAATGTTTATTTTTTTATTGCACAACTTGAAAACAAATTTAAGTCTTGATTCCAATTTTCTGAAATGCAAAATCAGATAACCAAACTAACATAGTCCACAAAGAGAAGAAACCACGAAAAATTAATGCAAACCGAGAGTACCCAAAAAGTATTTCTAACTATTTTTATTTACTAGATTAGAAAGAGATTTCCTTTATATTTCTAATTATTTTTTTATATTTTATTATTTTCAGTTCGGGTTCCGGGCCTATCCCGTTTAAAATGGATCAGTCCCGATCTCGTCCCGAACTAGGTTTGGGACCTATTTTTAAGGCACGAACCCGTCCCAGACTCCTTTTGGGCTTCGGGCTTCGGGTTCGGGCGGGCCTCGGGACAGGCCATTTGCCCATCCCTACTCTAGAAGATAAAAGGCAGTCACTGATTAGTTGGGACGTCTGCTGCAGGCCAAAAAAGATGGGCGGTTTAGGTCTCCGGAAAACTGAAGACATGGGTCTTGTGCTGACGTTAAAGTTAGCATGGGAACTAATTGCTGGAAGCTTTAAACCATGGATGGCAATTCTTGCAACTAAATACAAGTTTGTCCGAATAGACCTGCTATTTGGGGGCGCCAAACATAGCCAATAGCTCTCCGCTCTGGCGACTGCTAAGGAAACTACTCCCGCTCGTCAGTCAATGCATAGCTTGGCACCCTAGAGATGGAACTGCAATCAAGTTTTGGTTTGATAGTTGGTCTAGCCACAAAGAGCCGCTGTATCCTTTTGCATATAGTAGAATTCCAGTTTTTAATTTGTATTCTACTGTCTCTTGTTATGTGTTGTCTACAAGAGAATGGAACCTGCCAAAGCTGTCTGCACACCTACCGCCCAATGCTGTCGACGAAATAAGAATGCTCATCCCACCAACGACAGCAGCTGATCCAGGTCGTATCTGCTAGAAATGGACAGTATCAGAGAAGTATACAAATGCATCTGCTTTCAATTTCTTATTCAGTTCTTCATGGCCAGATTCTAGCATTAAACAGCTAGATTCAGGTGTCTGGTGTTCAGACCTTCACTAGTTACTCTGGGAGGTCATACAGTTTTTTCAAAAACAGTTTGCAGAGGAAAATAATTCCCTCCCCCGGACTGTACAGAGTTTCCTTATTCGAGGCACTTTCAATACACTTTCAGAGGCTCAATTACAGTGACTATCAGGAGAAGTGTCAGATGATGAATCCAAAGTTGCACTATTCAGTATGTACCCGGACAAAGCTGCTGTCCCAGACGGCTTCCCTGCTGGTTTCTATCAATACAACTGGCAAACCCTATCAAGCTCCATTTTAGCATTCGTTAAAGACACTTTCCACTCTGAGGTTCTTGATCCAATGGTAAATAGAGGACTAATCACCAAAGTTAAAGCAAGGCTGACAAAATGGAATCCTTATCTTATTTCGTAAGTGGGAGACTCACACTTTGTAGATCTGTCCTAAATGCTTTGCCAGTTTACAGATTGCAAACCTTAGCCCTCCCAAAAGCCATCTGCAGGAATGTAGACAGCCTCATACGGAACTTTTTATGGGGGGAACTCTTGAATAGGGGTGGGCATTCGGAATTCAGGTTCGGGATTTGCTAAATTCCAACGTCCCGTTTTGATTCGGGCCCAAAATTTTGGGCACAATCTCATCCCGAAGTCCTGAATAAGTTCGGAACTTCGGTCATCGGGACGACCCGAGGTCCGAATCAGAAAAAATAATGTTTATTTTTTTATTGCACAACTTGAAAACAAACTTTATCACAAATTTCATCATCAATTATCACTTTGGTCCAATATTGGTCCAATTTGAGGCATGTTGAAAGAGACGAGTTGATCCAGTTACTTCTTTCTGAAAATATGCCAAGTAAGGGCTGATTTGGTTGGATGTTTGATGGACTAATGTGTTGCTTATGTTGTTTGGACTAGGTTATGTTTGGATGGTATGGTGTAGTGACTTTGGTTATGTTTGGACTTCGTACTTGAATTTATCATTTTTTTGTTTAAATTATGTTGTTTTTTTTGTTCAGGTGAAATAGTTCAAAGTCATGTTCATGGGTACTAAATTAGTACCACTAATTTATTTTTGTATTAAAATAAATTAGTACTACTAATTTATTTTTGTATTAAAATCATATATTAATTCTACATACAGGAACATATGATAAAAGTAAGAGCATTATAGTCATTTCCGCCCCTTTTACTGTTCAATCATTTCTCGATGAGTTATCAATCCAGAATAAACACTCCACCGACAGTAGATACACTATAAAGCTTTTGAATTCTCAAACCTTATCACAAATTTCATCATCAATTATCACATCAAACTTTATCAGTCTTAATAACTCGATAACACTACTAAATGAACCCAAAGTAATTACCCCCCCAAAAAAGGACCCCAAGTTTCTAGATATATGAAATTCACACATCTGCATGCGTTTTGGTTTCTGAAGTTTCATGCTGAAGCAATGCCCTTATCTACCTATTTAGAAGAATACTAAGTCTGCATTCTTCATATCAATCAGGACAGGAGCAATGGCTTGTCATCTCTCCCTCCTCCTAATCCCTGCTCTTCTTCTCGCCTCTCGGAGTTTGTTTCCACTTGACGCCGTTGCACAGGGGATGACTACGGAATGTGGGCAGAACTTGGTGACTTTAGCTCAATATGGGTCGTTCGTGCAGGGAATGGCTGCTTTCCCGGCTCAGACGTGCCGTTACTTCCGTAACCAGCTCTATCACCAGAATCCTACCTGCCTCTGCCTGCTGTTAAGTGGCAGTGGGTTGCCTCCTACATTTCCTCCGATCAAAACCACGTTTGCTCTGCAGTCACCTTCCATTTGCAAATTCAGGGTGGATCCTTTGGTCTGTGGAGGTATTATTCCGACTTTTGCTGCTGCTTTTCAGGCAAATTTAGGTTCAAATTTTTCTTTGAGTAGATCTGTTAAGAACCTTGTAATGAACCAAGAAACTGTCATCTAGTAACCAATTCCCACTTCCTGCTCGAGCATTTGAACCCTAATCCGTGAGTGCAATTATAACCACCAGCCCAACCTCTCTTAGATGCTCAAGCCCTCCTCATGGACAGAGCCTAATTCAACTGGCGCAGGTAAATAAAGTTCATGACCCATGTTTAGACAATCAAGCAAAAGACTAATGCTGATCTTTGTTGGAATTTCATCTGCTTCTGTAGTCACAATAGCTCCAAGGTCAGGTTTTCGATTTGGGTTTCCCCACGGTGCTCAAGTGAGACCTTTCAGTGTAATTGTAGAACCACTAGGTCAACCCCTCATTCACAAGAGAACTTTATATTTCATAGTCTATGTTTCAAGCAAATTATGACAAGGTATTGCAAACCACTTACTTTGGATTATATCACAGCTATATTTCTATGACATTACCAATCAAGAAGGCTATATAATACAATACAAACCGTTAGTTTCCAGAAAGACATATACCTAAAACCAGATGTGTTTAGTAGTCCAAGGTTTTTTAGTAACCTTCAGACTACTCTAGAAGAGGAGCTTGCTCGGTTGGATTCGACTCGAAAACATCAGAGTTTGATGCATCTGGTCCTTCAAAAAGCTCTTGTGATTTGATTGATTCCTTGTATGCAGGAGTTTCCTTGAAATCTGTTGCTCCCTCATTGAAAGTAGCCACGGCAATGCCACATGCAACTAACTGAAAATGAACAAATGCAAGAATCAACACAGAGTTCAGGCTGAGGAAGTCATAAATAAGAAGGTAACCAGTAAACTAGATATACACGTTCTCTTTGGGGCAGTTTATCATCCACCACTCTTATAATACCTTGGTTGCCATATCACACGCCACGTTCTGGATTACTCACAATACACATGTTTGTTTAGCTCCTTACCGTAATTTGCAGGCTATTGCATTAGGGTTTACCTACCTCAAAGGTTACCTACGTTAGTTCTGGACTACTCACACTAACAGCAACGCCTCAACTTAACAGTGTATTATTGCGCAACTGGAGTGCAACCATGACAGAATTTTTCATCAACCTTACTAGTCTCTCAACATATTTACCAAGATGCTACAGAACTACGAGCAAAACATTGTGACCGAACAAAATAAAAACAACCAGACTTTCCAGACCAAGAAATTTACCGCAAAAAGGACGCCAAAAGCCCACATGTATTCTACAAAGAACCCCAAGCCGTCAAATTGAGGACCTTCCCAAAAATCACTCTTCTCTCCTGGGAGCACCGGCATTACAAACCCATCATCGATTAATACAGTGCTGCCATCGCCGACCCCCGCCATCTCAGCAATACCTTCGTTCTCCACTATATTTTCTTGCTCCTTGGTGGTCAGTGGGCTGGTCCTCCGGTTCTTGCTGTCGAATTTCCCAGTCCTTGATGACGACGAAGACTTCTTGGGGGGAGTTGCTGCTACTGTGCAAATCGATATTCTTGAACGGTGAAACCAGGAGGGAGATGAGAGGCGGGGATGGATCTGGGTTCTTGGTACCGTGTTGGGCGCATTGCAGATGATTCTGCTTGTAGTGCCGGCGAGTGCCATTTACGGAGAGAAAACGGAGCCGTGCGTGTGGATGAGGAAATGGAATTCCCTTCACGATAGATATTAATTTTTATTTTATTTTATTTAGTTATTTTCTTTTTATTTCTTTTGTTGACGATTTTTTATTTCTTTTAGTTTTAGTTTACAAATAGTGTGGGTTGCCCAAATAAAATATAAGATACTCTTGAATTCTTGTTTTGAGAGGCATAATTGATATTACATTTTTATTTTAGCGGTCAAACTTATGGTTTGGGTAAGGTTGAAGATTGTGCACTTTAAACTTACATTTATAGGACTTTTACTAAATAGAATTACGATAGGAGTGTGATGGTATTATAAGATAGTTAGTGACTTTGAAGAAAGTGGAAGAACTATTAGAGTCCGTTTACTTCAGAACTTAGTTTTCCAGTTTGATTCTAATTTGGAGCGTTATCGATATCAATTTGTCACGTTTGATGTTGATTGAGCTAGTTATGATTTTCGGTGTTTACTTAGACACAGATTCAACTTGATTAAACAATTAAATGATTGTGTAATGACTAAATTGCCCCTATACTTATCAAACGGAGTAAACAGAGTAAATATGAATGTACATAAACACAACCTCGATGAACATTACCAAAACGAGGGTGCCACCTGATGAACATTATAAAAACACAAATGATTCACATGTTCTTCCAAATGATTCACATTCACAAAAACAGAACATCACTAAAAGTTCCGACAAAAGATTCACATGTTCACAGCATAAACTACATCACAGGTTCATAGCATCAAAAAGCACAAGTTCATAGCATAAACACCAATATGTCAGAAAGTTCCTCCTAATCATTTAACAGTCATGTTCACTTCTGCGCCGGCTTTGGGTATTTCGCATTTACTTCATCATTGATCCTGTCCACCAGATAACATAACCACTCCTCACGGACATCCTCTTCAAGAATCTCCCA
>JAOYMZ010000542.1:0-10078 GCA_025802335.1 Pinguicula primuliflora | reverse complement strand
CATGGATGGAATTGAATGGCTGGATGTAATGCGTTTCAAGCAAGCAGCATACCCCGGGACTGGTAGTGGGCTTGTCATGAATGTAATGTATAAAAAAGTTTCGGAGTGATAAAAAGTCTTTTTTTTCTTCAAATAATAATAGCGGATCCTTATTCAGAATAAGTTAAAGAATGATGTACCGTGCTTCCAAATTGTATAATTTCAAAGATGAATTTTTTTGGTAAGTATTTTTTTTACATGGGAAGCAAGTGTAACCTTGCTGTTACAAGAACAGTACAGGGAAAGATGTAGGGAGGTTTAAATTCATGTCTTGACCATGATGGATCCCAACTTTGCAAGAGCAATCTGTTCTGCACGAGCTGGGAGGACATTGCTTCACTACCATGAGGGTTACCATCCCCTCTTCTGTAGGAGTACTGAACAGTCGTGTTTCTCAGTTTGGGAGAGATGGGCTATGTTTTGCATACCAGTCTGCCGTGACATTTTCACTTCTCGGAGAGTAGAGGAATGTGAAAAATAACGACATAGGGTATCGATGTGATCACAAAACTAAGACATGCTATCTGGTTGGCAGTTTTGTAGCACCACGTCTAGCGCCATGATAGAATTTGTAAAACATATCAGTTTATTCATGACATGTCTCTTAGCTAGCTCCAGGCCATGTATAATCCCCCATAACTCAGCGTGTAGTACATTACAGCCGCTGATTCGTTTGGAGAAGGCTAGCAAAAACAGTCCATGCCGGTCTTGGATTACTCCACCGACTCCCGCTCGATTTGCACCAGAGGAAACAACCTCATCTGTGTATAAGACAAGCCATCCAGAGGTTTCATTTGTTTCCCAGATTGTTGAATTCTCCCGAGCCAGCAGCCCAGACATTATAGTTGTGTTGCCATCATGTGTTTCCCTTATAAAGGTGTGTGGGTGCGCTAATTTGGCACGTTCAATTTGGAATATCCTGTGTGTTTCTCGAACCATGGCCTTTGATTTTGCAGCTAGGCTGTGGATGGAGGTGGCCTTGTCAGCAAATGTTTCTTCATTTCGTGCAGACCAGATGATCCAGCAGGTGTGTGCGTACCATATACTCCAGTCAATGTCTTCCTGCACAAAAACACAAGTTAGGTTTTGTTTAATCCAAGTTTGGGGATGTACCTCCTGCCAGAAATTATCAAGGAGTCTTGGAGCAAAGTTGAGCCAGACCAAGCGGCTTCTGTAACAGTCTCCGAGAACATATAGTAGAGTTTCATTTTGTTGGCACAAATGGCAGTGTGAGTTATCAATGAATTTCTGCCTGGCTCTTTCATGGTTTGTCCACCGAGCTCCTCTCAACATCTTCCAGATGAAGAGCTTAATCCTCTCAGGGATCGTGAGCTGCCATATTCTCTTCCAAATGGTATCTAACGGGTCCCAGGCATGGCAGGACAAAGTTTCATATGCTGAAGTTGTGGTGAAATTCCCTTTCATGAAGTGTCTCCAGATACAGCAATCAGGCCCTGCTGACACGCCCGGTGGGATATAGTTCAGTATCTCCTCTAAGATGTGGCGTGGGAGAATTGGCTAGAGGTGATCAATATTCCATTGTCCTGTAGGTGCGACATAAAAACATACCAAGTCATTAGTATTAATATTGTGAACCTTGTACCTGGTCTTGTAGAACGGCTTTACAGGGCAGTCAACGATCAGTCCGGAAATGACATTGCCTGTCATCCCCTATCTGCCATGATATTCTGTCCCAAAGGGTACCCCATACTTTCTGAATTTTCCTGCTCAATTGCGAGCCAGAAGTTATGTGGAGGCCCTTTGTGAGATCAGTTGCCCCAAGGTTAAACTTGGTAAGAAAAAGATCTCTCCATAGTTTGGGTTCAGGGGATATCAGGTCCCATGCTAGCCAGAGGAATAATGCTACATTATGTTCATGCATTTTCCTAAGGCCCAGTCCCCCCTGACATTTCGGTTGTCATATGTTTTGCCATGATATTGAATGTACTTTCCTCACACCCACTATTTCTCCCCAGAGGAAGGATCTTTGTATTTTTTCTAATTCATCACAGGAACTTTTAGGAAGAAGAGATGACCGCATAGGATAAGTAGAGAGACTCTCCAGAATAGATTTACAAAGTGTTACCCTACCTACCATGGAAATACGCCTGACTGTCCATGATCCACCTTCAGACCGAGCTTTGTCTATACATTTTGCAAAATGTAGTCTTTTCATCCTCCCTCTATGGATTTTTGTTCCTAGATATATTCCAAACGAGTCTGTTTGTGGGATTTGCAGGATGTCACAGATCTGTTGTGCAACTTGAGGTTCAAGATCTGGCGGCAATAGAACATTTGACTTGTTTGTGTTAACTTACAGGCCAGAATACCTAGAGAACATCCTTAGTGTTTCTGATATAACAGATGCTTGTTGAGGTGATGCTTTTCCAAAAAGTACTAGATCATCACCGAACATTATGTGGGAAAGGGGAAAGTGTTGGGGGACTTTGCAGTTTATCAGATGTGATAGCCTTTCCATACACAGAACGAATAAGTATGGGGGTATGAGGTCTCCTTGTCGCACTCCCCTTTTGGGAGAGAAGCTCGCCCCTAATTCACCATTCCAGAGTAATTGGAGGCTACTGCTAGTTAGGGAGTTGAGAATAATGTGGATCAGCTTCTGCGGGATATTTGCTAGCTTCATGGTTTACTCAATAAATGACCACCTGATCAAATCAAATGCTTTGATTAAATCTACTTTGATTGTCATCTATTTCCTCTTTTTCTTGCTCGTCTGAATCGTCTGAACTGCCTCTTTCACAGCAGCAATGTTTTCCACAATATGTCGACCTTTGATGAAGCTGCATTGTGTTTGGAGGGTGAGTTCAGGCATGATCAAACTCATCCTATTGGCAATCACCTTTGTTATGATTTTGACTCCTACATTGATCAAAGTAATAGGACAGAAGTGGGCCGCTTGACTAGGGGGTTTTATCTTTGGCTTAAGGACTATTATCCCTTTGTTCAAAGAAGGATTTATCTGGCTTGAGGTGAAGATATCTTCAATCATCTTGAGTAAGGAGGCGAATAGAGTGTTCTAGTTATGCTGATAGAAACTGGGATTCAGTTCATCCGGATCTGCAGCTTTTTGAGGCCCCATATCAAATATTGCCTTTCGGATCTCGTCTTAAGTAACCATTTGGAGTGCAGTTGCAGTGAGGTGAGGAAATCCATCCGGGATATGACAACTTTCTCTTGGTATAATTTCAGGCTCTGCATACAGATTGTGGTAGAAGGAAGTTATCTCGCTGGTTATCAGTCTTTTACCTGTCGACCATTCCCTAGAGGACAGCCTAAGCTTATTGATTTTGCCATTACACTTACGTGAACTATGAACGGAGTGGAAGTGTTTAGTATTTCTGTTTCCTTATACTGTCCAAGCACCTCGTCTATTTTGTAGCTTAAGAGCAAACTCTTGAGAGAGAGTTTGTTCCAGTTGGTTGCGTAGCCTCTGTTCAAATCTTCTTATTCTTGGATGGATTTGGTGTGCACTCAACTTCTGAATTCCTTGAATCCTGTTTAAGAGATTCCTTTTCCTCTTATTGATATCACTAAAGATAGCTTTCCATTCTTGAATTCGGACTAGAAGAGAGGTAACATCACATCATAAGGTAAGTTTTCTGACCATAGTCCTCTGAACCAGTCGTCCCAACATGGGTCAAGCTCCCAACAAGTGAGATAACGTTGAGATTGTTGTCTCCTAATTTCGGTATGTGGTTTTTGTAGAGATATAATCAGTGCACTATGATTAGAGGCAATACGAGCAGTATGATGAACTGAAATAGTATAAAAATAAGAACCAACCACATCATTGTGTAGTACTCTATCCAAACGCTCAAAGCAGAATCCTCTTTTCCATGTGAAACGCGATCCTTTATAACCTGCATCCACAAGACAACTTGTATCAATGAGCGGAAATATGAACATCCTAGAGAAACTTTACCACCTAATTTATCTTCAGGTTCTAGGAAAGAGTTTAAATCTCCCATTAATAACTAGGGTGCAGAGTGATAAGACTCCATTCGGAGCTTCTTTTGTATCTCATTTTACATCATTTCATGCCCTTAACACTTATATTATGGCCTAAAACATGTCTATTTGTTATAGGTTGAAGGAAAGAGATGCAAGATCATATTCTAGAGCAATTCTATTCGCTTTATGCACCACAAAGCTTGAAATGGGAACTTGGATTATCCACCCTCGGAGGGACGGATCGGTACTTAAGCCCAACCCGAGAATATGCAACAAAATGATCAAAGGAAGAGGAGCTCGAGTCATCACCTCACCCTTCAACCCAACACCCGTGCCTAAATCACATTTATGTGGGAAACTCAAGCATCGCGTCACGTTTAAATGAGGGTCAAGAAGGTCTTTACACACTGCCTAATCACCCTTCCGATAAGGGTTAGAAGAAAGCGACAGAGGAAAAAAATAGAGAGGCTACATTCCACTTCTGGAAATTCTTGAAGGACAGAATCCTCTTAGCATTCACGGAGGTTGGAACAGAGCAGAGAGACAGCACTCTTCATCGTGGACAGGGGAACTCTGAATATTATCTTTCATTCTTGTAATATGGCTGGACAATCGGTTATGGACTTGTGTTTTCGAGGTCATACCTCGAGTATGAGCTAATTCCTTTTGGCTTGCTCGATTGAGCCTCAACTATGTAGTACTCTTATATATTCTGCATGCATTGAAGGTCCTCGTTTGTTCCTTTTCATATGATTGTATTCGGTCAAATTGTGCATGAGGGGCTTGCATGTATTATCTCCTATGTTAATGTTTGCACCGATGGTTGTTCAAAGCACGATTCATGGAGTGACAGAGTGAGCTAGTGTGACTACCTTCCATTTGTATGTGTGCTTACCTTAGCTTAGGCTAGATTGTTCATGTACCTCATTTATTTTGGAGACCTTGTCTCGGTAACTCGATCACAAGAGTTCTGTTAAACTTAGAACACATGATCTTCCTCATCTTAAGGGATACTTTGAGGTTTGGAAGCCACAATAAGGGTAGTTAAATTTAAGAACTCAATGTCACCTCTTTTGAGATTTAGAGTAGCTATGACTCTTGACCGTGAGCAGTAGCTATGAGTCTTGACCGTGAGCAGTAGCTGCAACTAAGCCCTGTGGTGTGAAAGAATGAATGATCATTCATGCATGTAAGAGCTAGAGTGTTGCATAGTGAGGTAAGATACCCTGCCTTGAGCCTATCTCCCCCATATTGATCTGTTTCCAGCCTTCATCCCCTTCATTCTGAGTTTGAGTGTTGCTTGTGCAAGAGACAGTAAGTGTCCAGGCCATAGTTCTTGAGTTTGTGTCTTAGTTTAAGGGTACTTTACTTTCATCTTGTAGTTTAATCAATTCACCTCAATCTTGGTTACTCTGAATGTGTTCGAATCTAAGCATGCCAAGGCCCTACTCCCTGTGGAGATGACCTAGGACTCACCCTAGTATTACTTGTCGACATGTGTACTTGCACATTAGTGTGACAATACATATTTGTCTCATCACGTTTTTGGCACCATTGCTGGGGAGTAGTTTCCCTTTATATACTTAGTTTGAAGACACTTTTCTTTGTTAACTGTTTTCATTTCCATTTGTGAACTCACCCGGTTGTTGTGTTCTCTCTTTTCAGGCTGGATCATCCTATTGGCAGAGAATCACGAGCCAGCAGAAGAGCTTTGCAAAGAGCATTTGTTTTAGAGCAGCTGGAGACAGAGGCTTCAGAAGAAGAAACCGAAGTAGACACCAATCCTGAGTTGGATCCACCACCAACCATGGCACAACAACCCCATCCACATGATAGGCCTCTCGCATCTTTTGCTATCCCTAAAGTAGTTGTTGTATCTCCTGCCATAAAGAGGCATCCAATAACAGCCAATAATTTTGAGCTTAAGCCATCCACTATAGCACTGTTACAGCAGCATTCAACTTATGGAGGGGCAAACTCTAGCAACCCTAGTACGCATGTGGATGCATTTTTAGAAATCTGTGATACGATAAAGATCCAAAGTGTGGACCAAGAGGCTATTCGGTTGAGATTGTTCCCCTTTTCTCTGAAGGATCGAGCGAGAGAATGGCTGTACAGCCAGCCACCTGACTCAATTCGAACATGGGATGATCTGAGGAAGGCATTCCTCACACATTTCTTCCCCCTAGCAGGACTGCTAAGATAATGAACAAGATTCAAACTTTTCAACAGAAATCGCGAGAAATCATATATGAAGCTTGGGAGAGGTTCAAGGGGCTGTTGAGAAGTTGTCCCAACAATGGGCTGGAGCATTGGCGAGAAATTTAATCTTTCTACTTTGGTTTGGACAAGAACACCAGGAAGGAAGTGGATGCAGCTGCTGGAGACACGTTTATGCAGAAATCCTACAATCAGATCTACCAGTTAATAGAGGGATTAGCGCAGAATTGCTACATGTGGACAACTGAACGTCTGAGAGAAACCACCTCCAAAACAACAAGATCTAGGAGAGATTAAGCTTCCTATTAGGTTTGAGGGAGTGCCAGAGCCCATGTTTGAAGAAGAAATATACTTCGATCTGTCTTCAGGAGTAAACGTGATATCTGAGAATTTTGCAAGGAGACTGGGATTTCCAATATCTGCTCGGTGTGCCAAAATTGTGAGAATGTTGAATGACATTGGTGTGGTCACAAAAGGGATATTTAGGGTTATGAAATTCACTGTGAAAGACCTGCCCTTCATTCAAGACTTCTATGTCTTAGAAATATTTGGAGACCCCCATGCTCCAGTGGTGCTTGGCAGAGACTTTTTGAAAACCAGCAAGGCCATTCTAGACAGTGTTCGAGAAAGCGTTGGGCGACCCCGGGGCATTTTAGGGCTGCCCGGCGCCCCTAGGTGGCGCTCAGCCGCCTGGGCCAAATGATTTATTAATTTTTTTTAGGAAAAAATAATTTTTCCTAATGAGAGTGTGGGCGCCCAGCCGCCCAGCATGGCCGTCTAGGCCCAATTCGGAGCATTTTTGAGATTGCGGTTGCCTAGGCGGCCATATTCTCGAACATTGATTCTAGATGTGGGCAGAGGTACGATGTTGCTAAGAGCCGGCGAGGCTGGAGAGCTCATTGATATATACCCTAAGCAGCGGAAGAGGAAGTGATCAGAAAGTAAGCGAAAAGGAAAAGGAATCTCACTGGAAGCAAGAGGTGCGATGAACACCAGAGCTATGCAGAGAGAACAGGAATACCTTGAATGCTTGTTGAACCTCAGAAACAAATTCCTAAGAGGCAAAGACTTGAAGAAGCATCATTATGAGGAGTTAGAGGAGAGATTTCAACAACAGAATCCCTCTGATAATTCTGAGGACTCGGTTAAATGAGAGAAAGTAGAAATTGTTCAAATCCTGGAGGAAGCAGAGCGTGATTATGAGGCATACATGCAAAGACTAAGAGATAAACCTCCTGCCCCTCAACTAAACAACCAAAGAACCTGGCAGGAAAGAAGAGCTCAATTGAGTGTGATTTTGGCAATAATACTCTTATAGGGGGAGTGTTTCTTGAGTGAGTCTCGGGCCCAATGTGCCCCGTGTGTGGCCATTGCTCGTCCGAATCTCGCGTGGTTGCCTTATTGACATGAGAAGGCATGAACTGCGTACACTTGATTTGGCTTCTGAATCTTCGGTCCAGGCAGCATCAGATCAACCTTGGAGGCTAAAGCTTTGACTGTTGCAGCTAAGGCATCTTCCTGGTTATTGTCCCCAATCCTGATACGGGGTGGTAGTGACAATAAATAATAATACCGGACTTAATAGAGTCTGGTAATTGGAGTGAGTAAAATCTTAATCCCTTAATGAGGATCCATTGGAGGGCAAGTCTGGTGCCAGCAGCCACAGTAATTCCATCTCCAATAGTGTATATTTAAGTATGATTCATAGTGATTAAGTCCTGCATCACACAGAAGCATGGATAAAAAGAGAAAGACTTGTGCTGTTTTGCAGTGTTTGGAGGCTGATAAAAGAATAAATTTGAATGCAGTAATATGCTGAACAGACTCAAGAATGAGCTGAAAATTTATCAGACATCTTCCCATATGAGTCACAGGAGTGGTTGCACCATCAGCCTGACAAACCATTAAGTTCTCTTCAGCAGGTATGTACATGGTGATAACTGGAGATGATGTTGAATAGATTGGGAGCTTGAAGGAGAATTTGTTTAAGGAATTTGAGATGAAGGATCTAGGACAGTTGAAGTATTTTCTTGGCATACCAAACCAAACATACCCAGTAAATCTCGCGCATAGGTAGGGTCTGGGGAGGGTAACATGTACGCAATCATACCCTCACCTTTCAATATGATGAGGAGATTGTTTTTGTGAATTTTTTTCAGTGCAAGATTCTGTGATTGATCAAACTGTTTCAGATTTTGAAAAAATGGTGACTGATTTTGGAAAAACAGAGTTAAGGGATGAAACTGAAACTGTTTTTGAAAATGAGAAAGTTGTTGACTTTGTTCTGAATGTGTCAAAGTTCAGCGGCTCTATTTCTGTCTGAGGTGAATCCTTGCAATGACTGAAGTGATGACCACCTCCACATAGCTCACACGTGGGCCGGCAAACTGCATAAGCTTGAGGTGGAGAAGGCTGAACTGCTGCTACTGCTGTTTTGAGAGCAAGCTGAGCTACTTGGGCATGGGAGTTCGAAATTTAAGTATCTGTGTAGGTAGACGATTCACTAAATATGTAGCAGTAGAAACAGCTTCAGGCCAGAAGAATAAACACACACATGACTAAATCATAAGAGCACGAGTAATCTCAAGTAGAAAACGATTTTTTCTTTCAGCCACACCATTTTGTTCAGGGGTATGAAGACATGTTGTTTGGTGGACAAGCCCATGATCAGAAAAAAAGGATGTCATCTCATGTTGATTGGGGAAGATGAACCATTCTCTCTTCTTCTCACGCCACGAGCTCTCGTCTCCGTGTTCAAGCAGATGGGCACGATGAAGAGTTATACCGAAAAGGATGGCAACACAAGGTTGAAGGCTCTGGTTGATTACACGATCTCGCTCCGATACCACTTTTGTCACAGGGTCTAGCGTATGGCCTAAAAATTTTCTCATCCCTCGGCAGAATATGCCCTACACAGCACACGCAGAAGTCTTCTCTTGGCTACTATCGCAGGTTCATTCATCGTTACGGAGTATTGGCGGCCCCCCTCACCAACATACTCAAGCGAAATCAATTTGTCTGGACAATGGAAGGACTGGCTGCATTCCAGACCTTGAAGGAAGCCATGCTTTGCCCTCCTGTCTTGGCGTTACCCGATTTCACTGTCCCTTTCGAGATTGAATGTGATGCGTCTGGCGTCGGCCTCGATGCCTGCTGCGGAGATCAAATGGCCCAAATAAGAAACTCGTTCCACGATGAAGGAACATTTAGACTCCTTGGGTACCAAATTAGACACCTCGGCGATGCACGCCACGACCATTTGTAGTTGATCGCTCAGTTCACGTGTAGTCGTGCTCTACGGTGTTTCCAAAAAGGGTAGACCCACCGGCATCTTTTGCCAGCATTTGCGACCCCAGGGGCTTTTTGCTCGGATTGCCATGTCTGGACCTGAGGCAGCCATTAACCCTCTAGGTATATGTGGATCAGGAACAATACCCCATTCAATATGAAGACTTGCACGAAATTTAATTCTCTTGTGCAAGAGTAGGTCAAACTTCAAGGTCTTGCCCTACTTTGCCAGCACAAACTATTAAATTTAGATCTTCAGTCTAAATATCAGCTATTTTATCCTTTACTTTGTCTGTGTTGTGATTTATCTGTTTGTGATATTCTGATCAAGTATTATGAACTACATGCGTGGTTTGTGCATTAACAGCGGAAGCACTTGTATGAATAGGACACCAAACACTCACACACCTTCACCCCACCCCGTCACCCTCATCACCACGCCCAACATCACAAGCCCTAAAATACAAAGTTCACCCAAGTAGTTAAAGTCAATAATTTTAATGGTCATTCATAAGTATAGACATAAAAAAATATTATTGTATTCTTGAACATCCCTACC
>JAOYMZ010000541.1:0-10078 GCA_025802335.1 Pinguicula primuliflora | reverse complement strand
GCTGCATTGTAGCAAAGGAATTATGGCACAACCTCTTCACTTGGCTGGAACTCTCCATACCCAATGCGGTAAACCTGAAGACCTTCATAGGGCATAAGCCGCAGGATCTTCATAGTGATCTTTGGATTTTATTCTGTTCGGTTACAACATGGACGATTTGGACAGCAAGGAACTAGAAACACTACAACAACCAAACCCCAGAAGCACGAACTCTACTGGTAAAGATTCAAAATTTCTCATGGGGATGGATAAAGAGTAAGGCCAAATCTGATTTCGTTTATTCGATCACTGACTGGATCAGGTATCCTAGGACGTGTTTAGTAGGATGTGTATAACTTCGCCTGTTACGAACACTTGTATATGTAACACTTCTTTCGTTATTGGAAAATTTGCTTCACCAAAAAAAAAACATGCCACATGCTAATTTTGGGCCAAATTGTGTATTCCGCAAACATTGCTCAATTTGACAATGTTCACGTCAGACCAATGGATTACTCTCGGGCCCATCCACCCTAATCCACTCGCTACCAAACAGTTGCACAAATGGATATTTTTTTGCTTGTGTTGCAAATGGACATTTTTTGATTGACATGGTTTAGAAACCCTATTTTTGGTTGTTGCATATTTCGAGGGCCTCTCCCTGTCTTTTTTTTATAGGTAATGTCGTTGAGAGCATAGTGACTTATGAGTACAATTGTTAGTCGTATAACTAATAGCTCAACCTCTTTTTGATGGGACCTACTCCTGTCTATAAAGGTAGGAGAGATGCCAATTTATGCGTGATAATGCATCATTAAAAGGCAATTAGTGAATGGGAGTTTATGAATGAGAGATACTGCTTGGCGTTGAAATATCTAACCCTACATGAGATGTCATAATAGACTACAAAGTCTCAACACAACGTAGGTTTTGGCCAGGCCTTATTGTACATATCGTTCAAAGTTATGTGCGCCATCATGATTCAAACACCAAACTCCATGTATTTTTTTCACCTATAACAAGCGTGCATAATAGATGCTGATAACAATCAAGTCCTCATTAAAGCAGTTGCAATGTACTGGTAGATAGATAACTTTAAAGCAGTAGCACCATCTACAAACTATACCATTTTTTACTGTTAGACAAATATATTAATATGTTAAAACACTATGATTCATGTAATGGAGTGGAACGGTTGGAAAATTAAACAAGTTATTCGCAATAGAAATGTGAATTCGCGTTCATAATTTTTTTTGGGTAAATAAATTTTTTTAATATATATGTGAGTAAAATTGTGAAATATGTACATCTGGACTTAACCCTTACAGCTATTTTGTCTGTTTAGTATCTCGGCCCAGTGAGACAAAATAGAAGGGCTCTTTCACTGCGGAGGATCCAATAGCCAAAGACGGTCCTGTTCGGTTTTGTCGTCCGCCATCTCTTGATCGGAAAACAGCCAGTTACAGCTTGTTTCAATCTGACAAAATAGAAGCGTTCATAATTTAATTGTCAGATTTATTCTGATAATTAAGAGTCAATCTTACATTTACCAAATATACCATCAACTTTGCATAATTACATAGATTTGTGTTGATCCCTTCGCATGCTTGTCAAATCTATTTGAAGGTACGGGAAACATTGGATCGTATATCCATGTCTCGTGCTAAATCTATCAGAATTTGGGCGAATTGAAGAGCAAATATGTTGCAATAGATGGAAGCCCATCAAACCATGGCTACATCTCATAGTCAATGTCATTTCTGCAACGCTTTCTAACATATGGTGTGTTGTAATATGTGACAACTTCGAAATGAGAAGATCTTCAATCAGAAATACATCCATCTATAGGTAATGAGCAATGAGCATATACAACACAATTTTTGAAATTTGTTGCATAAATATGATTCAATCTGCAACCTATTTAGGGGTTAGCTTTGGGACCCACTATTATATTAGATGTTAGGCACATTTAAGAAGTTTGGGGATTTGTAAAATTTCAGGGGTCCAAGGCTCTAGTGAATATTTTTAATAAAATTATCTCACCTACCAAAAAAAAATATAGATTTGTGTTGAAATTAGGCTTTGGATCTACAATTTTAACTGGTAAAAAATAAGCTATGTTAGAATACTAACCTAGTCGTGTGTGCAAAACATATGTATGAACCAAAATATTAATTACTTTTATTAAAATCTTAAGTTAAAAATGATTTATTATAGCACTACACTCACTTAAATATTTCTCTCTCAAATGGGTGTAAAATATAATCTCTCAACTCGTTGAAAATATTGTAAAAAGATTGAAAACACATGCAATAACATAAAAGTAAAAAATGAGACAAATGCCCACGGTTTGCCGGATTCATCGAATCTGACACATCCACATTTGGAATTCCAGTTAAATACGGCCCAATTTCACATATATAGAACTCGTAACCACCAAAATGTCACAAATCCGAGATACAATTGGCTATTTCTTGCCGAAACCAACCAAAACATAGCCAAAAGTGAAGGAAATACTGTTGCAGGTCTGGAACAAGTTCCTGCCACAAATTCTCACTGAATCACAATATAGTAGAGACTAAGCCTTCTCTAGCTAATACAAACAACATCGAAAACTAAACAAAAATCGGAATATGATATGGGGAGTGGAAATTTGGGTAAGAAAAACACAATAACATATTTGGCAGCATATTATGAGTTTTTAAGGTGATCTACAATTAATGTTTATCCAATAATATGTTGTCATGTATTTTTCTTACTATTTTTCTGTCCAAATTTTCACTCTCCTTATTATTTTCCACAAAAATCACGGTTGCATCATGATGTTGCAAACCCTAACAACTGAAGACCAAGAGACCAGAGATTTATCTCGAAGTGAGATAAAAGATGAGAAAGTGAGGCTTGACCATTCACGCTCTAGTTTATATATGTAAGATTGTGGGGTGTTCAAAATACCCAAACTCAAACTCTACCGGTCCGTTTGTTAGACATGATGATTTGAATATAGTGCTATCGGATTTAGTGAGATGTAACCGTTTATCATGTGTTTAGTGTGCACGAATACATGCGATTTTAACATGTCATGATATAGTGGGATTTCAAAATTTAATGTTTAGTAGATAGAATAATTTTATGTAAGGATTTTAAAATTTATGCAAATTTAGTAATTTGTCCTTTATTTTTTTATTAATTTAATTAATTAAATTGAATTAATTTTTTCAATTTTTTCGTCAATTCTTCATCGAACGTGCAAATATGGGTGTTTATATTTTCTGCTAAATTCGGAATACACAAATCCGACACCCGACTAGGTATCATGCATTTTTCCGAGTATATATTCAAAATTCATAATCGAAAATAATCGGGTAAGAGTGAGTTTAGAGCTAAAATTTCAAATCGAATTATCTGAAATCAAACATAAAGTAAATAAATAATAAATTTAATTTTAGGTATGAAGTACCCAAAACTTGAAACTCAAATAAAAAAGTTGAAAAAATATATATTACAAAATAAAAATTCAGAAAAAATTCATATTTATAACAAATATAAAAATATTATTTATAATTATTTTCCAAGTGTCTGTTCGATATGTGAAACCGAAATTTATAATTTTTTATAATTATTTCAATAATTTTGTAGCGAAGGGACAAATTGGTAATTTCAACAAGAAATTTAAATTATCTCACTAAAGACATATTTTGCGTAGAAGTACTATTAGTTCTTCTAGTACTTCTACTACTACTTCTTCCTATTTTTAGAATTTGCGGTGTTTTACGCAAATACTTAAAAATAATCATTTTAAATTTTATTTTAATTATATATAACAAACTTAATATTAGATTACTAAAATAACCTTCATCTATTTAATTAACATATATTAGTTAAGGTTAATTTGATCATAAAATTATTTATATTTGAATATTATTACAAAAATGTCATGCTTATTTTTAAGAAGGAAAAAAAACATCTAACGAGGTACTTATTTTTAAGGAGTGAGAGGTTCTAAAAAAAGAACAATTACTTGTACTTGTATTACGCGAAATACTCATTTTATTTTAAGAGGTGCTTATAAGCACAATTAGAATTATAAGCACCTCGCGCAAAACAGACCTTAAATACCACCTTTTTAAATGGTAAGCATTATCCTACATTATGCCATATTTTTCCTAATCAAATGGGATTAGTGGGGAAATATTTCTCTATCATTTCCTCCTACTGAATAATGGATTTAATTGGATAATTTTACAAAATCTCACTAAATCCTTACTACTAAATGGATCCTACATATATAATCGACTCCAATATGAATCTAAACTTGATATTCGATAGATTTTTTGAATATTTTTTCGTGCTCAATATTAAACTCATACTTAAAAAAATTAGATAGCCGATATCAAGTATATATGATACCTGAAATGCTAAAAAACTTAAGTTAATTCGAGTATTGGATATCAGGTCCCTTATATAGGTTGTATCACTGGCAGAACTACACTGGAGCAAGCTCGGGCTTTAGTCCGGGTTCATTTTTCCACAGCCCTGGAATCGTTATTGGTTAGGCTAAGATAAAAAAAATATTGAAAAGCCCAGCCCAGGCTGAATTTTTTTGTTTGGGTCGGCCATTGGGTTTTATGCAATGTTGGCTTCGTCAGACGAATGGGCTGGTTCTGGAATATTCAGTCAGCCCATCTCCTCAAATCGGACTTCCACTGCAATGTTGACTTCGACCAATCCACTATGTTGTTGACTTTGACTTCAAAAATGGGATTCAGTCAAGGGCAAAAATAGCCTCCGAAACGAGGGGGGCGAAGGGCCCAATTTGTTTTTTTAATTGGTTTACTAGATAATTAAACAACAAAATGCCTAAATATATCGCTCACGGCGATCACTTCTACTATAAAATCCATCGATAACAGAATTTGAATCAATTTTGCTAGATAAATCTCGTTCGATGTAAACAACCATCGAATCTGAAAGATAGTTACTTTTCATTTTATTGAGAAGCACACTTTTGACTCGCTTCATAATCATAGCTGAAAATGCTCTTTCTGTTGTTGCAGTAGTAACTGGAAGGGTGAAAACAATGCGGATCAATCTATCAATCAAATGGTAGTCTTGTGTCTTGTTTGTCTCGCTTAATCTTGCACATAACTCAGAAATATTTGATAGATCTTGAAAGTTCTCATGCAAAAGTATATTATACGTGAATGTTTCAATTGAGTTCTCAAATAGTGTAACTTCTGCTGACAAAAATCATCTCAATAAAACTCTTCAGCCAGACTACAAATATGATCAATGTCAAATGATTTAAACTTCTCTCTTGGATCCAAAACAATACTAAGCGGAAGAAGTTTAATTGTATCATCGGGAAATCTATAGCTGATCTCATCTAGTTGGCATTCTATCGCAGTATGAAATAATTCAACTCTGTAGTGATGCTCAACTGTGACAACTGTTACACGTCCGTCTGAATCTTTGAAGCCATATTTGGTACTGCAATACCATTAGTTTACAAACATTCTCTTCCGATAGAAGGATAGAATCACACCCATTATTCATCAATTCTTCAAGTAATTCTTTCGAGCTAGAGACAAAATTCATTGCATTCAATATATCAAGAGATTTGCGCTGCAAAAATAGGGAAAGAATATCTGTCACTCCAATAATCTTGTGCATCATGTGTAAGATGAATACAAATTCAAACGTCCTTATCAATTTCAAATGTCTGCGAGCTTCACCACGTGCAGAATTAGTATTGGAATCCCTTTACACACCGATAAAAAACATAATCACAGAATCATAGCTTTCAACTAAGTCACATAATGATTTATAATGAGAGTTTCAACGAGTTTTTCCAGGCCGATGCACGTTAACCACCTAGTTAGCTCCTTTACCTGTTACGCGTTCCCCTAAATATATCTGTTCACCAAGTTTCAAAGTTTGTGCAGAAACAAACTCACTATGACGCTTAGGAGAAACATTAACATAAGTTGAAATAGCAGTTAATTCTTCAAAGAAACACCAAATATCAGCATTCTTTTCAGCAGCACCAACCAATGGTAATTGCAATCTATGAGCAAAACAATGCATATGATATGCATAAGGACACTCTCTAAGAAAAAGAACCTGCAATCCATTCCAAGAACCCTGCATATTGCTAACCTCGTCATACCCTTGACCTCGCATATTGCATATTTGTAAATCATGCTTAGTCAATACTTCAGATATTTCATTCTTCAATGCAGTAGCTGTAGTACTCTTCACATGAACAATTTCAAAAAAACGTTCCCTTAAAACGCCATCAACATCAACAAATCTCAACACAATAGCCATTTGTTCCCTATTTGAGACATCTCTTGATTCATCAATAAGAATACAAAACTTTCCATCACCAATCTCCTCACATATCTTCTTTCTAACTCTTTCAGCAAAAATATTCAAAATCTCTTTTTGAGATTTTGGTGAACAATATGTAGCATTTAGCGTAGCATTCAACATATTATTATCAACATCTGAATTCATTCTTCTCAATAATTTAAGCAACTCCAAAAGATTACCTTGACTATTTGGATCAGATGATTCATCATGCCCTCTCATTGTACAAGCTTGAAGAGTGAGCCATCGAATAATCTCAACTATAGCCATAAGCTTCAAACGTTTTTTTTGTATCACATCTGGCCTCAATGGATCCATCACCCTACCAATATGTTGATTTATATTTTGAAGATCATTCAGTCGACCAACATTCTTACGATGTTGTGACTTACCTTGTTCTCCATCAAGCATCAGAAATGGACAATATTTTCCATCATTGACACGTTTCCAACTCTTGAAACTATGGGATGTAAATTTAGTATAATGAGCATTAGTCCCATCATCAAATAGGAAACATGAAAAACAATATGCAACATCAGTCGTTGGTAAATACTCTAACCAAGGAATTTTTTTAAACCAAGACACCTAAAATTGACGCTTTTAATTTCCTTCTCCAGTCCAAGAATAGGTCTTTAACTCGGGTTGAAATGCTCCCTTTTGGATATAAGCTCGTCTGATTGAATCTCTTTGATTAACATCATATTCATAAATTAACTTTCGTTTGCCAGGATCACGTTTCAGATTATCCACTTCAATTTCTACACTAGTAAGATCACACTCATGATGCTCAGAAGTTGGGCGTGTTGCTTCATTTTCTGCTCTAGTTTGATCATTATTCAAAAGTGGAATAACAACTTCATTCTCCATTCTACTTGTCGAAGCATCATCTCTTTCATAGAATGCATACATTGCTGTAAGGTATGCAAAATTTCGCACCCTTTGGAAGATAAAATATAAAACAAAGCCGATTAAAATGAAATTGAACCGCAAGTGGGAAAAGAAAGGTTTAATTAAGTGGCCCATTTGCTCGACCGATTGAGCAGATTGTGTGTACAAGTGGTTTTCTTTCGAAAAGTAAAATGACCACAGTTTGTGTTTTGGGTTGAATGATTTCTTTCATCGCCTTGTAACCCATATAGGTGATGGCTTCGGTTTCTGAACTAGCGTGTTGACTTATATGCGAAATTGGCATATCATGTTTTAAAAGCAAACACTGATACTTTGGTAGCCACAGTGAGTTCGGTTTTGACAGAATGTTATGTGGAACAAGTTTTGCCTCATTTAACCGAAAGGTGGAAGGATGTGTTTCTAGAGATAACATGATGTACTGTTTTGCGGCAAGTGTTTGAGTAATTATGTTTCAATATTTGTCCATGTGTTGGACTGTGAAAAGGTGGCCTAGAAGTCGACTTGGGCAAGGTGAAGGCTGTGTGCCGAACTTTGAAAACTGAGCAGCAGTGTAGGGATGCCTGTGAAGGCTGTCCGGCAAGGGATTTCTTATTTGAGGTACTGGAAATGCTCTTGCTGAGGAGTAACGGCGGAGGAGAGGGCCTCCCGGGTGAGTGGTTCTCGAATGAACCGTGTAGGAGCACAGACAAGAGATCCGCTGGTGATGCTGAGCGCTGCGGCAAGGGATTGAGCCTGTTGCTCCATAATTTTACTTCGTGCTGTTCCTTTCTTTTCCTACAACTTAATGAAGTTGCGTTCTGGTGATTAAAATCTCCTTGGGTCAAGTGCTGCAGATTTTATTTATTCTTTAAGTTAACTATGGCGGTTTAAATAGCTATGAAGTATGTTTTGCTGTCCAGGTAGTATGACGGTACATGCTGTTTGTGAAGCATTAAATCCTGTTTTCCTCTCATTTAAACTTTTTTTCAAAAGCCGTGATTTAACCTTGGTGGAGGCAAGGTTATATGGCCTTTTAATGGAACTAAATTGCTGCAAATGTCAAGTGTTGGAATTCATGTCTTAGTGTCGGTAGTGCTTGGTAATGGTCCTTCACATAAGTATTTGATGCATTTGGAGAGCATATAAGAGCATGGTTTGTTAGGTTTAAATTTGATATTTCAGAGGTACGTTAGGGAGCGTGTGAGCTAGAGTAGATTGCATCCAGTTAAATAAACATAAGTTGCTGCTTGTGGTGTTGATAGACATCCAAGTCGTGTGTTACTTACTGAGCTTCGTGGAAGCTCACGTCCTACAATTCATGAAATCTTGCAGATTAGGAAGGGACGGCTGCGGGTAGGGCGTGACGAAGCTAAGGAGGAGAACCCAGCACTCTGTTGTTTTCAAAGGTCTGAACTTTTTGGGTGTTACTGATGAAAACAAAACTTGAACGACTCTTGTAATTGCTATGGTCGCAATCTGTCGTAAAACGTTTATGTATTTTGGGCTTGCCTTATGACTTGGATTTATCAATTTGAACCATTCGACAATGTCATGGTATTAATTGATCAAGTTTGGGCTTGGGTGTAGTAAAATGTGAAGCGAAACTACTACACTGCCATAACGAACCTTGAAATAATTCTTTAGAAAATTCGGGTTCGTTACAATATGTGGGCAAACTTTGTAACAAATACACGTGCTCGTCGTAGGTACGAAGAAATGTTGGATGCTGTTATTAGCCCTCAGTGGACAAGTTACGGAAGGGAAGCAAACTTGCGCGAGCAAGAATAAAAGAAATGGACGTGATGGGAGCCACATTCCATTCATTTCTTGGAAGGGAGTTCTCGGTACCAGATATTTCTATACAGTTGTAGATGTCATAGAGGAATTTGATGGGCCTTTTGGTTTACGTGAGAGACTGAGTAACTTACAAATGGAAAAATATAGAGATCTTGTAACAGATAACGGTAGAGGTTAACCGGAGAGAGAGAAGGAAAGCGGATGATGCACAATTTAAGAGTTTGCGATTCTCGAAGAACATGTTGACAGGAGAATGCAGGACAGCTTCCGCAAAAAAATGAGAAGTCAGAGATCTATACCAAAAAAATCAATATTTATATGGATCCTTGACTACGTTAGAGTAAGCATTTTACTTCACTTGATTTATTTGGTATTCTAGTCTTAATTTAAAGCTAAACAGGTTTGTCTTTATATTTTTGTTTATGTGTTAGACTGCAATTGAATCTAGCCAACCTACTGCTGTGCTGCCTGTGGATGACAATGAAGATGATGTTGCTGTTGTGGTAAAATAGAGTTTGGTAATTATGTTTGCCTATGCAGGAGGCGATTGATTAAATAAAATTTTACACGTGTGAACTAACATTTTGGAACACCACCCTTATAAAACTTGTTCTTCTTTGACACGTGCAGATGCAATTGGAGTTTCTTGGTTGCGAGGGCGCAGAGCTTGAAGTCTCGTTGAAAAATATGAGAACTCATGTAAGTTGAGAAGGGAGGAGAGGATATTCTTGTTGACTGAGGATATTTCACTATATTATTTATCTCCATTTTCTTGTCAAAATGTTCTTCGAGAATTGCAAGCTCTTAAATTGCGCATCATCCACTTCCCTTTTCTCTTTCCCGATAACCTCTGCCGTTATCTGTTGCAAGCTCTCTACATTTTTTCATTTTTAAGTTACTCAGCCTCTCATGTAAACCAGAGGGCCAACCAAATTCCTCTACGACATCTACAACCTGTAGGATTAAATCCTCAATATCAGAACAGATCTGATAATATGAATACGAATACAAAATCGTACCTTTGATGCGGAAGCGTGTGGAT
>JAOYMZ010000540.1:0-10078 GCA_025802335.1 Pinguicula primuliflora | reverse complement strand
GAAACAATCCGTTCACTTTCACGTTCTCATTCTTATAATGTAATGAAGCGATCCTACTGTAAATACCATACGGAAGTTTAAATCTCACAAGAAAATGCATGACTCATCTCTCAATCGTAACGATAGTGCCATAAATCAGCTCGAACTCAGAGCCAAATGCACCTTCAACAAATAAACTAGCTTGAAATGCACCCTTTTCACGCTGGGCCCGTTGATGATCTCTGTATCTTCCTCTCTGAATACGTTTTCGGATCTGTTGTTGAGCCGGGAAGGATGAAGAAATGGAAAAATGAAACATAAAAAAATTCAGGTTTTCGATTTTCCGGTCACTGTGTTTCCGTACGTCATAGATGGGTTTGGGGGGAATGAGTGTGGTTAAGCTAACTGGGTGTTTAGTAGTAATCGTTTCGTCGTAAACTAAAATATATTCGATTTTTGATTTATTTTTAAAGATGAAGATTATATTTGCAATTCTTTTTTTAAAGGTTACTTTTCAAAAATAGATTTCTCATAAGGTTACTTTTGCGAATGACCCGTGAAAGGACTCTAACCACTTTAGATTTGATTGCCAAATAAGAAATGGAAGATTGATTATGAAATGTTCATATAGAAAATATTTAATATTTTAAAAATATAAATTTAAAGTGCAAAAGTTCTTAAATTAATAAAGGCTGTGTTTAGCAAATTTGACTGATAAGGTGATTGATGACTGATAAGGTGATTGGTGACTGAAGACTGATAAGGCGACCGATAAGGTGGACTGATAAGGTGGCCTGATAAGGTTACTAATTTGATTAGACATGTTTCACAAATTTACTTGATAAGGTGACTGATTTTCGTAAAATGGCATAAAGGAAATTATTTTATATTGTTATTATATTTTTTAATAATATTCTATATCACAATTATTATTATTAAATAAAAAATTGTTTTAGCTTTAATAATTCTAATTTATTTTTTAAATAAATAGTTATTATTTTAAATATTAACATTAAAGTTTAGAACAATGAAAATAATATACTCATGGTAGAAACGTGTAGGTATATAAAGTCAAGGGTAAAATTGGAATGAAAGACATATAAGTCACCTTATTCTTCAATCAGGCTAAAAAAAATCTTTTCAAATCAGTGACCTTATAAGTTATTCACGTAACAGACTTATCTTGTCAAATTGACTTATAAGGCAGAATTAACTGATAAGATGAGTTATAAACCGACGCTAAACACAATCAAAATCTACAGTGGTCGCTTGGGAACATGCGATAAGATTGGAACGATAAATAGAAGATTAGCATTGCGTCACGGGAAGGAGACATGTATAAATCTAGAAATGGGTCAAATTAAAAAGAAAAAATCTAAAGCTCTTTGGTTACTTAACGTCATGAAAGCAGAAATGATTCAAATGTTAGAAAATATGTGCAAATTATCGGAACGGAAACTTATCGATTTCCCTTGTTCAAGCTGTGTTGTAGTCGCGCACACTGCCTTGAAAGCGATTTCGACACGACCGTGGTACTAATCGTCATAACGTCGGTCGCTCCAGAAGGTCACCACATCTATCTCTTGCACACGAGCACTTCATGTTGGGAGATTGGAGGAAGACACCTTGATGAACACTTGCTCGAACAGAACTCCGGAGAAGAGAGAGTTATATGAGTGGATTGCTAATTGCAAAGATAAATTTTCAAGTGCCCTTTGAGATGTATTTATAGGTGAGATCATAATAGTTCGGCTCCCACTATAACACGAATAGTCACGTCGAGTAGGATTTCGAGTTCCACTATAACTCGAATAGACACGATCTCAAAGGTTCCGAAAACTCATAATAATGTTCATCCCACGTTAAAAAAATGCGTAGACATTATTCATACATATCCACAAATATATCTCTTCATCTTCTTAGTGTGGAAGGAATTGCCCAAACAATAATAAAATCAGATAAATTAATCCGGGCCGGGCGACAGCGACGGCGGTACGCGAGGGCATAGCCCATTTCCTCACAATACTTTACAACCCACTTGTGGGTAGAAGTATATAAACCCCTTAATTCATCTTTCCACAACCGGTATGGGATAATGAAGAATTCCTTCTTCACATTTTACCCTTTTGCAAGGCATTTCTTCAACAGTCCCCCACAAAAGACTTGAAAAAGTCTTCCCTTCGAGCAATGGTACGGTCATACACTTTAAATATCAATATCTTTTGATTTGAATTGACAAGTTATGAGG
This sequence comes from Pinguicula primuliflora, assembly GCA_025802335.1. Classification (NCBI taxonomy): domain Eukaryota; kingdom Viridiplantae; phylum Streptophyta; class Magnoliopsida; order Lamiales; family Lentibulariaceae; genus Pinguicula; species Pinguicula primuliflora. The sequence continues at coordinate 7,851 of JAOYMZ010000540.1, read as the reverse complement.
TGAAACCACAACACTGGCCCTGTGAGTGAGTGAACTATGTCTTGAACTTTTGAACGCATGAATGAACTAAGTCTTGAACTCATTTGGGTTCGGGTCACTAATTTCACAGCACGTGTACAACTTCCTTTTAGGTGTACAATCTCCATGATACTGTCACTTGCGCGTTTATTTACAAGGCCTATGCGCATGCCCTTCGTTTTGTGAATGCTCTTAGAAAGATTGACTAGATCTTTCATAGAAGGTGGTCAACCTTCACATTCACAAAGGTGACTCACTCGCCCCCACATATGCAAGGGAGTCATTAAGAGCTTAAAGTTCATCCTCTGTCACACCCGACATGGTCCTCTGCCCTCACAGATGGGTAGAATCCTCAAGTAGCACATCATTCTTTACCCCACGTATGGGAGAGTCAGCTACTTCGATTCTTTACGCCCCAATCTTTAGCAGAACTAAAGGGTATCCCCATGGCTCTCTATCCCCACGCATAGGGAGAGTCGTATGTTTCCTTCTTATGCCCCTCGGTGGGGAGAATCTGCAATGCTGCCCATAGCTATCTACTCTCATGCATGAGGAGAGCTGACTGTCGGATTCTCTATTCTCACCACTTTTTCGGCAAGACAGAAACCTGCATTTGGACATTTGAACTGCTGCCCCTCGTGTGAGAAGTATCGCCTATGTAGCACATGTCTCTCTACCGCACGCATGGGAGAGCCAACTACGTTTTTCTACTCTCTCACTTTCCCTTGGCTAGGTTCGAATCAGTATCCGTTTTGGTCCGTCTTCTGCCCCTCAATAGGGGAGAATCGCAGATATAACACATGTCCCTTTATCCCATGCATGGGAGGGCCAATTATACCCGTTCTCTACTAGCCCCCAATCCACTTGGCAAAATGGTCAGACCTTCCATTCATGGGGACCATCCATGTATGGGAACCACTACTAGTATCCTGCCCCCACATATGAGAAGGATCACAATTCTTTATCCTTATCAGGCAGGACTAGTATTGAACACATCACCTCAGTGATTGTTCATCCAGTAGACCCATCAAGTTCTCGGTGGAACCACCCACGCACGAGTGTGTATCTTTAAACATCAACAGTGAAGATAGATGTATTTATATTCATGTAAAACTAGTATACCATAATCAATAGCCACATATGAATAAATCGGAATCAAATAAATGCATATATCAATCACTAATCATGAAATAGGAAAATTCTCAAAATAAAGGTTCCTACTCAGCAGGCTTTAATCCTGTTCCTTTAGCAGAATCAAGAATTTATACCATTGACAATCCCTTTGTGAACGGATCTGCCAAGTTCGTCTCAGATCTCACAAAGTCCAGTGTCATTACTTCAGTTTTCTGAAGTTGCTTGATTACTCCATGTCGAATCCGGATGTGTCTCTTCTTTCCATTGTAGACACTATTCTTAGCAATTGCAATGGCTGCCTGTGAATCAAAGTGAATGGACACAGGGGACGCCTTCCCCCACATCGACAGGTCAGCCAGCAATGTTCTCAGCCATTCTGCTTCTTTTCCAGCTAACTCAAGTGCAATCAACTTTGATTCCATGCTAGAACGAGCAATGCAGGTTTGTTTTGCATACTTCTAAGATACGGTGCCTCCACCGAGAGTGAAGACATATCCACTAGTAGACTTACTTTAACGTTGTTAGCAACCCAGTTTGCATTACAATATCCTTCCAGAACTGCAAGGAATCGATCATAGTGCAGACCAATCCATGGTGCCCCTCAAATACCTAAGTAGACGGCGGAGAGAAGTCCAGTGCTCCTCACTAGGACTATGAGTATAATGACTTAGCCGGCTCACCACATAAGCGATATCAGGACGAGAGTAGTTCATGAGAAATATGACACTACCAATGATTCTAGCATACTCTTCTTGAGATATCGCGGCATCTAAGTTCTTCTAGGTGAATTGATGAATCATAAGGTGATCTAGCAGGTTAAACGTCATAGGGGTCAAATTTCTTGAGCACCTTTTCAATGTAGTGAGATTGGCATAGTGTGATTCTGTTTGGGATCCTTCCTATCTTTACCCCAGGATCACATCTACCTCTCCAAGATCCTTCATTTCAAACTTTGACAATAAGAAGCTCTTGGTGGCATCTATTGCATCCATGCTCTTACTAAAGATCCGCATATCATCAACATACTGACATATGACCACATAGTCTGATCCAATCATCTTTGAGTAAACAATTGAGTTAGATGCATTCATCACATATCCATCGCTGATTAGGCTTGAGTTAAACTTCTCATACCACTGCAAAAGTACCTGTTTTAGTCCATACAAAGACTTCAGAAGTTTACACACCTTGTCTTCTGGTCATGGAATAACGAATCCTTTAGGATGAGTCATATAGATCTCCATTAAGAAAAGCAGCCTTAACGTCCATCTGATGAATAAACAGATTGTGCAGAGAGGCTAGTGCAATCAACACTCTAATCGTTCCAACTTTCGTCACAGGGGAAGTAGTGTCAAAGAAGTTAATCCCTTCTTTCTGTGTAAATCCTCTCATCACAAGTCTTGCCTTGAATCGTTCAATGGATCTGTCGGGTCTAGTTTTCTTCTTGAAGATCTATTTGCAAGTAATAGGCTTGCATTCTCTGGGTAAGTCGATCAGTTTCCATGTTCCATTATCGGTCAAAGAGTCAAGTTCACTCTTAATTGCTTCCTTCCAGAAACCAGCATCTATGGATTGAATTGCTTCAGTATACGTCCGAGGATCATCTCCTATCATACAAGCAAATAGTTATTCCCAGCATGAGGAGTCAGAGGAATCAACTTCAGTCAGGTATGACGTAATAAAGTCAGGTCCAAAGGTAGTTCTGTCACTTGCCTCTTACTTCTTCTAATCTCGCTGTCAGCTGGTGTGACTCTCAATGTTACTGGCAATGAGCGTGGCTCTTCAGAGTTAACAGCAGCAGTTGGATCAGGTGCATCAGATTTCCTATAAGGAAAAGAGTTCTCGAAAAACTCAGAATCTCTTGACTCCGAGATAGTACGATCACTTATGAATAGAAATCTATAGGCAACACTATTTTCTACATAACCAATAAACTCACAATCATACATCTTGGATCAAATTGTTGTTTTCCTCATGTCAGGAATTCCTACTTTAGCCAAGCAGCCCCAAACCCGAAGGTAGTTTAGATTTGGTGAGTGACCCTTCCATAGCTCATATGGGGTTTTGTCCAGCTTCTTATAAGGTACACGATTAAGAACATAACATGCAGTTAGAACTGCCTCCCCCCACATATCATCAGATAATCCTGAACTCAACAATATGGCATTCATCATATCCTTGAGTGTTCAGTTCTTTTTTTCAGTTATTCCTTTCTGTTGAGGTGTGCGGAGAGCACTTACCTCGTGTATGATGTCATTCTTCTCACAAAATTCCTTTAACGATATGGAACCATATTCACCTCCTCTATCAGATCTTAATCTCTTGATCTTTTACTCTATCTGATTCTCCACTACAGCTTTGTACTTTATAAATGCATCCTCAGCTTCATCTTTAGATTTCAACAAATACACTCTGCAGTATCTCAAATAGTCATCAATGAAGCTCACATAATAATGATGACAATTTCTGCCCCTTGTACTCTTGAAATCCGCAAGTTCAAAATGAATTAGACCAAGGAGTTCAGTGTGTCTCTCAGCGACTACTTTGAAGGGCTTATTTGGATGTTTTGCTTCAACACACACAACACATTTTGAGAATTCACTTGCGTCTATAGAGGGTATTAAGGATTTGTTTCTTAGGTGCATCATGGAGGCTATGTTCAAGTGTCCTAGCCTACCATGCCAGATATCAACAAACTCGACCATGTAGACAAAAGTAGATGCTTTATTAGAATCACAAAGTACACTCAAAACAAATAGTCCTTGCTGGCTATAACACCCATTTCCAACGAATATTCTTCTATGAGTAATCACTAGTGTATCAGCTTCAATCACTTGTTTGAGTTCAGATTTGTTGAGAAGGCCACCAGAGATGTTGCGGCGTAGAGATGGGACACACAGAATATCCTTGAGGCTTAGGGTTTATCCAGATGTGAGTTTCAGATTGATTTTTCCTTTGCCAAGCACATCAGATGCACTAGAGATTCCCATGAAGCATTGTTGTCCAGCTGGTGTCTCTTCCAATTCATCAAAGAGTTCCTTGTTTGTGCAGAAGTGTCGATTTGCTCCACAATCCAATCAATCTTGTTCTCAATTAAGTTGACTTCACTTATCATTGCCGCAATTATGTCATCATCTCCATCATTCTTGTCATCCTCTTCAATCAGATTTGCTTGCGGTCTAGTTCCACGTTTTCCCTTCTTCACATTAGGCCTACGTTTTGGGCATTGATATCACTTGTGTCCCGGAGCATTGCAGATGAAGCAAACCAATCTTCCCGTAGCTTGCTGAGTTTTGTGCACCTTGTTTTATCCTCCTTGCACCTTAGGATGATTGTAAGACCTCTTGTCTCCAACTTGTGGCTTGTAGTAGGGGCGATCTGATTCAATGAGATGAGTGTTAGAATAATTAACAGAATTGGAGTTGTTCTTATCTTTCAGACAATTTGCCTCCTCGATTCTCATATGACTAATGAGCTCTTGCAGGGTCAGATCCCTCTTCTTGTACTTAAGATGATTACTATAGTCAATCCAGGATGGTGGAAAACGTTCAAGAAAGACGTTGGCTTGAAACACCTCACAGATCTTCATCCCTTCATTAATAACATTAGCACATTGATTCTCGTATGTATGGACTAGCTCCATAATCGGCTTGTCTTCTTACATCCTATACGCGAACCATTTTCCAATCACATACTTCTTCTTCCTTGCATCATCAGCACCATATTTCTTTTCTAAGGCATCCCAGATAGCTTTCGCAGATTTGAATGCCACGAACAGATCGAATAGATTGTTGACCATATGGTTGAGAATGTGTCCATGAACAATCTTGTTATTCTTCTCATATTTCTTCCTATCTTTGATAGTTGCAGCGCGTTCCGCAACTTGTTGTGCATTAAGGGCGGCGATACCAACAATAGGGAGAACTTCAGGAGTATTTTCCAGCAGCACACGATCAACGTCAATGGCTTCAAAGAAGATCAACAATTTTTGGGACCATCGCTTATAGTTACTACCATCTAAGGGTTCTAGTTTCGACAGATCAAGAACAGAACGAATAGTAGCAGACATGATAATTTGCAATACAACAAAAATCACTTTCAAATTATTGGTAAATATTTGCAAATTATCGGAACGAGAACATATCGCTTTCCCTTGTTCAAACTGTGCCGTGAACGCGGACACTGCCTTGAAAGTAATTTTGGTATGACCGTGGTGCTAATCGTCAGAACGCCGATCACTCTCGAAGGTTACCACAACTACCTCTTGTACACGAGCACTTCGTGATGAGAGGTTGGAGGAAGACACCTTGATGAACTCTTGCTCAAACAGAACTCCAGAGAAGAGAGAATTATATGAGTAGATTGCTAATTGCAAATGTTGATTTTCGAGTGCCCCTTTGAGGTGCATTTATAGTTGAGATCACAAGAGTCTATCTCTCACTATAACACGAACGTACACGTCCCTTAGAAGTTCGAGTCCTACTGTGACTAGAACAAACACGATCTCAAAAGTTTCGGAAAATCATAATAATGTTTATCCAACGTTTAGAAAACGTGTAAACATTGTTCATACATATCCACAAATATATCTCTTCATCTTCTTAGTGTAGAAAGAATTACCCAAATATAATAAAATCAAATGGATTCATATCTTTTTGGGCCAAAAAGAATATAAGGCTTTGGAGGAGAGCCCAAGCCCAGTGCGCGCACACACACGCACGACCAGACCAGACCGGGCCGGGCGGGCGCACGTGTGGACCAGATCAGACCAGACTGGCCGGGCGGTGGCGGCGGCGGTGCGCGAGGGTATGACCTATTTCTTCACAATACTTTACAATTCCCTTATGAGTAAAAGTATATATACCCCCAACTCTTTCTTCTACAACCGGAATGGGACAAAGAAAAATTCATTCTTCACATTTTAGCCTTTTGCAAGGCATTTCTCCAACAATAGATGAAGTTATCAATGACTTTATGTATTAGTATTGACATGATTGTGGTTTACATCTCCATGGCCCCATGATAGGACTGCAATGATGAAGTAATCGATGCCACTATGGATCACAATAATCGATGCCCCTTTAATGAAATAAGTGAGATCATTAAGGTTGCGTTCGGTAGCAGGATAACTTGGGAATAAATTCATAATTTTGAGAATAATTTACTTTAATCACATGTTCAGTATCAAACATAATTTTTTTCGGGTCGAAGAATTGAATTCTACGCCGCCTCTATAATCCTGCATTATGTGGAATTACTTAATTCCTTCAAAATGGGCTGATTATACAATCTCACTTATAAATTACTTGTTACCCTTTGATTTTTTAACATAATTACACAATTTTACCATCCATCAAAAACCGAAAAAATTTCTAACATTATGTTCTTCAATCGGTAAATCTCCTCCGGCAAAGGTCTCTCTCCTGCCGGTGAATTCACCGACGCCATCAACGAGGCATCAACTTCGAATCCGATCAAAATACACAAAATCATGTTCACGGTAACATATTCGGAGGGATTTGAAATTGGAAGTGTGTCAATTTGGCGCTGCTCATCTTACTGTATATTTGAAAGTTCAAGCATATAGTTCCACAGCTGTGTTCTATTCCAAGCAGCTCTATAGTTTTGTAATAAAAAGATAAATAATTCCGTCACACGGATGCAATTCTATGTAAATGACAATCTTTTGAGGAACTTTATTATTTTCCTTTCTTTTGTCATAAACAGGTGCATCACACACAACATAACACAACAAAGATACTCACCGATAAGTAGTTGTTTATGACTTTTATTGATAGTTTGCTTATGATTTGAAGAACATTTATAGGCGGTCAAGATTTGTTGTTTGCTGCATAGATGGATTGCATGATATTTTTTTGTCTTCGACAGGTATATTGGGAGAGCTGAATGATGGAATTTTTTACGAACAGATTTCAAGATTCAAGTGGTTTGTGGTCGAGTTTTGATTAAGAGTTATACGATGATTCTAAACGAAGTATGCCTGAGCAAGCAAGGTAGCAGCAAAAGCAATCTACACAACGAATCGAAAACCTCAAACATTGCAACAACCGCATCATCATAATGAAACAGCAACAACCACATGGTGGGAGTTCCCCACATTCACGGCAGGAGAAAATTTTTTGATTTTCGGTTTGGGGTCCTCAAAATAAGGGGCATTAATGTAAAGTCACAAAAAATTTAATGAAGTTTCGATGTTATCCTGCTGCAAACAAGAATACCGAACATTGAATGACTTATCCCATATTTTTACAATCCCACTCAATCCATATAGTTATTTGTCTAGCGAACGAGTTGATCAATTCTTAATCTCAAGTAATCCCACATTATAGGATTAATAAGGATAGTGTGTATCCTGCTACCGAATGCATCCTAAGGTGACCACCAAATTGATATACCAAACTGTAAGCTGGACTCTATCCCATTTAAATATTTAAATGTCGAAGTCGGTATAAATCATAAAAGGTTGGGAACTTGGAAACCAATCCTTGATCTCATACAGAAAAGGATACAAGACTGGGATAGAAGATCAATATCTTTTGGAGACAAATAGTTTTCGTGAAGGCAGTACTATCTATGATCCCAACTTACTACATATCCCTCTTCAAAGCTCCAAAAGGGATTTTGAAAAAGATAACACAAATACTAAGAAATTTTTTATGGGGATGGGGATGGGGATGG
>JAOYMZ010000539.1:0-10078 GCA_025802335.1 Pinguicula primuliflora | reverse complement strand
GAGCTCTAATCTTGATGTTTTGGGAATGAAATGGACTAAAATATAGCATGAAATAAGCCCTAATTAGGTGCTTATCAAAGTGGGAATAAGTGGAGATTACACCTGAGGTTTTGAAGAAAGCTCCAATCCCTCATAAGTCTGATCAATCATAGAGCAACAGTACAAGAAGTTTCTAGAGGTGTTTAAGAAATTGGAAATCAACATCCCCTTTGCTGAGGCACTTGAGAAGATGCCGATATATGCCAAATTTATGAAGGATATCCTCACTCACAAGAGGAGAGTGAATGATGAAGGCACTATCCCTCTTACTGTAGAATGCTCAGCAATCATAAGCAAACAACTACCTCCAAAGTTAGCTGATTCAAGGAGTGTGACTGTTCCTTGTTCAATAGGAGAGTTTATTTTTTATAAATCTTTATGTGACTTAGGAGCCGACATTAACTTAATGCCTTATTCCATTTCACAGAAGCTTGGATTAGATGAACCTGCACCAACCAGAATCACTCTCCAGCTTGCTGATGAGTCACTGAAGAAAGTTAGGGGAGTTGTGGAGGATGTTCTGGTGAAAGTGGACAAGTTCTATTTCCTTGTAGATTTTATCATTAAAGACACGGTTGAAGATCAAGGGATTACCATCATTCTAGGCAGGCTATTCTTGAGAACTAGAGATGCTCTCATTGATATATAGAAAGGGGAATTGAAACTAAGGATTGAGGGAGAAGAAGTGTGTTTTGTTGTGTATCCATCCATGAAGATGCCTCTAGACTTCACTGTTGAACCTAGTCAGTGTAATCTTGTTCACATACAGCAGGATGAACTGTCAAGTGAGCTAGGACGCATGAAAGATACCATAGAAGGTAGCTTGGTCAGTAAGAATGCAGAAGTGTTTCAAGAATCAGCAGTGGAACAGTGTGAGGTATGGATAAAGCAAAATAAGCCCTGGAGGTCCAAAACCTGTGAGTTACTGGGAGAACACCCCTTGCACAGCAGAACTCCTTAATTCAAGCACCCCAGCTGGATTGAAACCCCTGTCTTCCCATTTGAAATATGTGTTCGTAGGTAAGGATTCCAGCTTGCCAGTAATGATCAGCTGTGAATTGAGCATTCATGAAGAAACAACTTTGATTGAGGTTCTTAACAACACAAAAAAGCTATAGGATGGACCCTTGTTGATATTAAGTGGATTTCTCCATCTGTTTGCATGCACAAGATACTCATAGAAGATTATTTCAAGCCTGTAGTTGCAGCTCAGAGGAGATTGAACCCCTTGATGAAGGAAGTGGTAAGAAAAGAAATCCCAAAATGGCTAGATGCTGGAGTCATTAACCCATATCTGACAGCAAGTGGATCAACTCTATTCAGTGTGTTCCTAAGAAAGGAGGAGTCACAATGCAGAGGACAGAAGCTGATGAACTTATAGCTACCAGACAGTGATTGGATGGCAAGTGTATATGGACTATAGAGAACTTAACCAAGCTACAAGGAAGGACCATTACACTTTACCTTTCATGGATCAAATGCTGAATAGGTCGGCAGGTCATGCCTTCTATAGTTATCTAGATGTAAACAGTGGGTACAACCAAATAATAGTGGCTCTTGAGGATCAAGAGAATACTACCTTCACCTTCTCATATGACACATTTGCCTTCAGAAGAATGCCTTTTGGCCTCTGTAATGCACCAGCAACCTTTCAGAGATGCATGATTGCCATCTTTTCTGATACGATTGAGGACATCTTTGAGATATTCATGGATGACTTCAATGTGTTTGTTGATAGCTTTGATCAGTGCTTGGCAAAATTTGAAAAAAGTCATTCAGAGGTGTGAGGAGGTTCAGTTGATACTCAACTGGGAGAAATGTCATTTCATAGTGAAAGAAGGCACTGTGCTTGGCTAAAAAGTCTCTCATAGAGGTTTGGAGGGTGACAAAGCCAAGGAAGAAGCCGTAAGAAGTCTCACACATCCTTCTTCAGTGAGAGCAGTGAGAAGCTTCCTAGGTCATGCAGGATTCTATAGATGGTTCATAAAGAGCTTCTCTCTTATTGCAAAACCTCTTTGTCACTTGCTTGAGAAAGAGTTTGAGTTTTTCATGACTACTGAGTGTCTTAAAGTATTTGAAAAACTCAAGCAAAGGTTGATCACTGCCCCTATTATGACAGCACCTGACTAGAGCCTACCCTTTGAGATAATGTGTGATGCTTTTGATGTGGCTATAGGAACAGTCTTGGGACAAAGAAAGGAGAAGCAATTCACCTCTATCTACTATGAAAGTAGGATGCTCGGTGTTGCTGAGCTTAACTATACCACTACTGAGAAGGAAATATTGGTAGTGATCTACTCTTTTGACAAGTTCAGAGCTTATATATTAGGCAACAAAGTTGTGGTATTTTCTGATCATGCTGCAATCCGTTATCTCATGAGCAAAAAGGATGCAAAACTTAGACTGATCTGTTTGGTTCTGTTGCTTCAAGAGTTTGATATGGAGTTAAGAGACGAGAGGCATTGAAAATGTTGTAGCTGATCACCTCTCCAGGCTAGAAGGCAGTAATGTTGCTAAACCATCACCTTTACCAATCATAGATTCATTCCCTGATGAGCAGCTGCTCCATGGTATGCAAACATTATTGATTTTCTTTCTTGCAGCATTGTTCCTTCAGGTAGTTACCAGGAAAGGAAGAGGTTTTTCTCTGACCTCAAGCACTTCATTTGGGAGGATCCTTACCAGTATAGGATTTTTGCTGGTCAAGTGATCAGAAGATGCATACCAGAAGCTGAAGTGAACTCCATTTTGAGGCATTGCCATTCATTTGAGTGTGGAGGGCATTTTGGGGGCAAGAAAACTACAGCCATGATCTTACAGAGTGGTTTATATTGGCCCTCAATGTTCAAAGATGCTCATACGTTTGCCCAAACATGTGATAGGTGTCAGAAAGTTGGAAACTTTTCAAGAAAGAATGAAATGCCTCAAGTGGAATGTTACAGGTTGAACTCTTTGATGTTTGGGACATTGACTTCGTGGGGTCATTCCATCCAAGCAAAGCCAACTCTATATACTGGTAGCTGTGGATTATGTATCCAAATTGGTTGAGGCAATAGCTTCCCCTACCAATAATGCTGCAGTGGTGTTGAGATATTTGAAGCAGAACATCATTGCAAGATATGGAACAACTAGATTCATAATTAGTGATGGTGGATCCCATTTTTTGCAACAAGCTATTTGAGAACCTCTTAGCCAAGTATGGAGTCAAGCATAGAGTCACCCTACCCTATCATCCACAAGCTAATGGATAGGCAGAGGTGTCTAATAAGGATATCAAGCTCATACAGGAAAAGACAGTAGCACCTTCCAGGAAAGATTGGCTGCAAGATTATCTTATGCCTTTTGGACATACAAGACTTCATTCAAGACTCCAATTGGAATCTAACCTTTCATACGGGTCCATGGCAAAGCTTGTCACCTTCCTGTGGAGATTGAGCATAAAGTATTTTAGGCAACCATGAAGTTGAACATGGATTTAGCAGCAACTGGAGAAAAGAGACTGCTCCAGCTGTCTGAGCTGAGAAGAGATGCTTATGAGAATGCCAAGATTTAAAAAGAAAAGACTAAACTGTGGCATGATAAACACATCAACAGAAGATCATTTCAGCCAGGGCAGCAAGTGCTTCTTTACAACTCTAGATTGAGGCTGTTTCCTGGCAAGTTGAAGAGTAGATGGTCAGGACCTTTTAAAGTGATCAACGTGTACCCTTATGCTGTTGTGGACATCCAAGATCCCGCTACAGGAACCTTCAAGGTCAATGGTCATCGTTTAAATCTCTGCACCTTGCCTCGAGACAATGCGTGGGGAAAGGAAGAGCTACTCTTGAAGGAATGAGCAATAAAAGTCCATTTAGTGACTCAAAACCTAGAGTTCATGGGAGACACCCCAAGACAATATCTGTCATTTAATTATGTTTATATTCATTTGCTTTTGAGTATCTAATCCTTCTTGTTTGCAGCCATATTGATCTAAGCCAAGCTGAGTTCATGTGTGGGGTGAGCACACCCCAAAGGAGCAGCAAATGCAATGAAGCAAGTATCATTCAAGTGCCAAAGCCGAGATGTGCATTCACTGTCCCCAGGTTATATTGGTCATTGCCCTTGCTGTTTAATCCCTGATATGTTTCATTCACTTGAGGGTAAGTGAAGTTTTAAGTGTGGGTGAGGTTAGATTAGGCAGCACATCTTGTGAGAGTTTTATGTTCATTCAAAATTCTTAATATCAATGAGAGACTTGCTTCTGTTTTGGCCTTAGCAGAAATTTTTTCACTTGCTTCATGCCTATTCGGCCATTTTGCACTTCTTCTGGATAATGGACCTATTCATGCTTATCTATTTGTGGCATATAATGCTTGCTGATTACTATCTAGAGGATAGAGATTGAGTTCTTCTGTGCTAGTTTGGATGAGTGCATGTATAAAGTAGTGATCTGAGGCTAAGTTTCCATACAATTTTTTATGAGGAGAGGGAGAGATGCAGCTTCTAGCTTGGTTTGAGTGTTGAGATTCTAGTGAACCTGTCCTTGCCGTCAAGCAAAGAAAGAGTCAGCTGAGATTTGAACAAAAAGAAGCTGAAAAAGTACAAGAAAATCAAAAGAAACAAGGATACAAAGTCCATCAAAACATGATAAAAAAAGGGAGTGCATTCAAAGAAACAAGCTAAAGCACTCTTGAGCTATACAAATGGAGACCAAGTGTCCACTATTCAAAGAAATAAGAAGAACCTGAAGTAAATCTAGAAACTCACAACTAGTTCAGCAACACTTCAAGAAAAGGCAGAGAGTACCTCACTGTTGAAGACAACAAGTTCTATACAAGGGATGAGAAGTCAGCAGTGTGTATAAAAAATGAAGACAAAGGGTTAAGGGTGGTTGATTTCTACTATCTCTCACTCAAATTAGGCCTTAGAAGTCTGCCCACACACATGTAAGCCAAATATGAGAGGCCATCTATTCTTTCCAACACTATCAATGAGAGGAGTCCTTGTCTATACATTATCCCCCATATGAGGGTAATGGAGTTGAGGCCTAGGCTGAGATTGTTACAAAGTTCATGCACAAAGGTAAAAGTTTGAAGGTGAAGAGTTCAACTCATCCCTAGAGAAGTAGAAAAGCAGTAAGAAGAGACACATTTAGTAGATGATAGGAGACATGAAACTAGTAGAGGTGTGATGATATTCACCCCCCCTAGACTGATCCCAGTAGCTTCTTCTTTTGTGAGCTCACACTTATGCATCTAAGCTTACTCTTAGGACGTTTCATAGACCAAACACACCTACACCTTGCACCATACTTTCTGTTTATGAGTTACTGTTTCATTGGTGCAAGGGCATGCATACTATCTTGCTTTCATTTCTGGTGATGCTTTAATTATATGCTTGAGGAAAAGCATGATCTAAGTGTGAGATAGTTGATAAGCCAAGATATTATCTGTTTTTAGGCACATTTATGCATTCATTTATTTTCAAATCATGGCTTATGATACTGATTTTCACCCTAACTTAAGCTCATTTGGTCTTATTTATGAGCATTGCAACATTTGGCTGTGTGATACATGTTTTCATGTACTTACATGGCAAAAATTCGGTGAAATGGACCAAGGGGACAAGAAATGGCTATTCTGGGAAACAGCTACCAACCAAAAAGTGTTTACTTATTTCGAGTAATTGAGACAAAATGACACAACAACCCACTCCAACGGCCATATTTCATGAACGTCGTTGAGTGTAGGTCTGTCCTTTCACAGAGACATAGACCGAGGGGTCCTCTACAAGATGTATGCGTGAAGAGAGGAAAATGCCATGGATATCAAGTTCTAAAGGATTTTCCCATTTCGGGTAAAAGCAAAGTGTATTGTAATCTTAGTCCCTTGCACGCAGGATATCTTTCAAATGGCTTCAAGGGTGGTCCTTCCCTTTCACCAGATTAAAGCTAGGTCATTCCTCTTCAAGTCATTTTCACACTTTTCAAGCATTAGAGGCGGCAAGGATTGAGTTTAAGGCCCAACTACACAGTTGGTCTAAATGAAGCTGTAAAGACATTGCAGTCCCTGAAATTTGTTGTCGTACCTAAATGACTTGGAGGGCAATCCTGGCATTGGTCAAGGACATACCCTAGAAGGTAAAGACACTCTCATTCCTGACCAGCAGCACAAGGCAACGGCGAGAAGGCTAAACACATGAGCAGAGTCTCTCGGAGGCAGAACCGAATTCAGCTTTGAGCTCATGGCTTACCTGGGATCTATAGCTTTTTTCTCTTTCCTTTGTAGTTGTTCTAGCTCATGACTTAAGCACGAGCTAATCTTACAAACTTAGGGCTCAATTGAGCCTTCCTTTGATGTAATCAACACTATTTTATTGAACTAAGTCTCTCCTAACTAGACCGTGTCAGAATAGAGTAAACCACATAGTGATCTTGTGTTGGGGTCAAATCTCAACCTATGCACCAACATGATTGTGGTGAGGCTCATAAAGCAATATTCCCTTCATGTTGGGTCAGACCATCTTGTATCTCGATAGAGTGCAAGATGTACACGGGTCTTGTGGTGAAGAAAATATTAATCCGAGCTTAGGGAACCGAGAATCAGTTTGATACATCTTAGGGAGGCAATACACTGTTGCCTTAAGTAGTCTCTCCACTTTGTGTTTGATCATGCTTTCTGATGCCAGTTGTGATCCATTGTTGTTTTGGAATATCTATAGATAGTTTAGTTTTAATTACTAGTTTAAGTGAACAATCAACCCAAGTTATGTTCAATTTTCATGTGATCAAGTAGTGAAGAGAACGTGTATGGTGCCTACTCTCTGTGGGAAAGACCTTTGCTCATGCATTGTATTACTTGCTGATAGTGTATGCTTGCACTTTCCCTGAGAGATCATCACTTAGGGCAACCTTCCGCTGGATAACTAGGAAAGTTAGAAGAATTTGGTTTGCAAATATGTGGCAGTACATGCGCGAGTGACTATTTGAATTGGTACAGGTTATGGAGGGAAGACATCGTGTTCGTAACCAGACCACTGCTGATGGGATCATGCAACCCATGGATGAGGCAAGCCATGAGATAGAGTCCCATGCTGATCCGCTTACACTTCTGGGGGTGATTATGGCACCCGAAGGGCATTGGGAGACAATGGAACCCTCCTCGTCGATATCGGTGAGTGTGATACTTATTGAGATGCTTTGGATACTCACTGCGATGACGGCGCATTCATGGTCGGACCTTCTACTGCCACACTGACTGGGAGTATTCCAATCATATCTGACCCAACCCCAGTCATTCCCGACTTGGTTAAGCAGCCCGGGCAGAAGGGCCTGCGAGTGCAACAAGAGGCTATGCAAAAACTAAGGACTAGCACTTTCAAGGGAGACAAGGGACCTGGGAATGCAAAGGAGTGGTTATTGGAGGTTGAGAAGAACATGACATCCTGCGAAGCACCCGATGACGTCTAGGTGGAGGTGGTGGTATTTTATCTGGCAGGTAGTGCTACGGCATGGTAGACAGGCATAGCCTTGAGTTTGCGAGATCAGTGCTCATACAGCTTGAGGGCATTCCGTGATGCATTCAGAAGTTACTACATTCCCGATCCTTGGATGATTCAGAATTTGTGGGAATTTGAGAGGTGCTCAGCGAGTGGAGGAGTCGGTGTTTGATTACAATGCCTGATTCCATGAGCTAGGTAGATACACTATACAAACCATGGAAAACCCATCGATGAAAATACTCAAATTCCGAAAAGGACTATTGAGAACTTATCGTGTAGCAGTGAACAGTGTGATAACAAACCGGTTTAAAGAGCTGCTTGACATTGCAGTGCGTGTAGAGCCATAACTGATAGCGACGGAAAGTGAAGCTAAGAGGGTAAGATACACCAAGACATGAGCCCCTGCTCTTGCACCATCGTATAGGAGATCCCAACTCTCAGGCTCTAGATTTTGTCAAGGGAGTGGGGTGGACTTTTGGCAGCACAAGACATATTTCAGTTGTGGGAAAAGAGGACATGGACAACTGACTTACCCAACTTGGCCTCCTGCTGCTACACCTCAGATCGCCAGGGGCCCTAGACCACTACCACCACCACCACCCCTACCTTCGGGACAAGCAACAGTATATGTCATTACACATGAGCAAGCCGATGAGAGGTTGGACGAGGTTATTGCAGGTATGCTCTGTGAGATAGGAATTACTTATATGCTTTACTTGTTTTATTTTTACTGCTGAAATTGATCTAGTCCGCATAAGTGGACATGATAACCTCTTCATGAAGATTGGTTGTTTGGGTGTCAAGTAACTTGAGTTTATTGTAGTCTATCCTATGCTTTATTTGATAGTGGCATCACCCGATCATTTATTGCAACCCAGTATGTGAACAGAGTTCGTGCCCCGATCAGTATGTTGAGTATGCCCTGTGTGGTTTCTACCCCTATCAAGAAAATGATGTTAGACAGGGGATGCATCTTACGTGCTCGATTCACATTGGTGCTGCAATGATACCAGATCTCACCATTTTGGATATACAGAATTTTGATCTTATACTTGGAATGGAGTGGTTGGCCGCCAATTAGGCTTAAATAGATGGTCGACACAAGAGTATGCTGTTTCAACCACCGAAGAAGTTATCCTTCTTATATCCAGGGGCATTGGGAACACGAAACAGACTTACCACCAACATAATATCGGCCATCCAGGCTCGAGGACTGGTTCATAGAGGCCACGATGCTTACTTGGCATTTCTTGTGACCACTCCGGATCAAGAATGGAAAATTGAGGAGATACCTGTTGTGAGCGAATTCACCAAGATGTTCCTGGAGTATTTACCTCACTTACCTCCAGATAGAGCAGTGGAGTTTGAGATTGATCTTATACCAGGTCCGCTGCAGTGTCAAAGATGACTTACCGAATGGCACCCAAGGAATTGGCAGAGTTGAAGATCCAATAACCACTCCCACCCCCACTCCCATTCGTCACTCGCCTCCTATGTGGCTTCTTCTTTGGTTTGATTACTCCACTGTACTTTCACATAAGGTACTTGTTGGTTACGAAGTTGTACCATCTTGTGATCCATAATCCTGATCGGTTCCTCCACTCGGCTCAGTTCCTCCATGAGAGAATTTTTTGCTACCTGGCTGGGATCACTAACATATTGACGAAGCTGTGATACGTGGAAGACATTGTGAACCCTTGACAAATTAGGTGGTAGGTCCAGTCGATAGGCTACCTTCCAAACCCTTTCTAGTATTTCGTACGATCCTATGTACCTCGAACTCAGTTTACCACCCTTCCCAAATCTTATCACACCTTTGGTTGGGGAAACCTTTAGATACGCCTTGTCTCCCACCGTTAGTGTCAAAGGGCGACGTCTCAAGTCCGCCCAACTCTTCTGTCGTTCCTGGGCCTTTTTTAAATGCTTCCGGATAATAGTATTCTTTTATTTGGCTTGTTGCACCATCTTAGGGCCTAAAATATATTTCTCACTAACCTCTTCCCAATATAATTGAGATCGGCAACGTCGTCCATAGAGGGCCACATACGATGTCATACCCGAGCCACTATGATAGCTATTGTTATATGAAAACTCAACTAAGGGTAGACTCTTCTCCCTGTTCTCCTTAAAATTCATCACTCATACCCTTAACATATCCTCCAACGTCTGAATGGTGCATTCAGATTGCCCATCCATCTGCGGGTGATAAGCGGTGCTAAGCCGCAGTTCTGGCCCAAACTCTTCTGTAAACTACCCCGAAACTTCAAGATGAACTGTGGATCACGGTCGCATATGATACTCAAGGGTATACCATGCAATTTTACAATATTCTCGACTTACACCTCAACCATTTGAGTCATCGTGTAGGTGATAGCTATAGGTAGAAAATGTGCATACTTTGTAACCCGATCAACGATCACCCAAATGGAATCATATTTTCATGGACCCTTCGGTATCCATGTGACAAAATCCATAGCAATGTGTTTGATAAGCACCTAATTAGGGCTTATTTCATGCTACATTTTAGTCCATTTCATTCCCCAAACCACAAGATTTTAGC
>JAOYMZ010000538.1:0-10079 GCA_025802335.1 Pinguicula primuliflora | reverse complement strand
ATGGAAATGATTACCTTTAAATCACTCCCTGAGTAACCTTCAGTAGCATGTGCAAGCTGTTCTAAAGGAAACCCGGGTTCAAGATTTTCTTTGGCCAGAATTATGTTGAGTATTTTACGACGATTTTCAGCATCTGGGAGGTCCACGTAAATCCTAATGGACACCAACAAATAATATGTCGAACAAGCAGTTCATGCATTCCTTGTATCAAATGAGGTTATGAAAGTATGAAGTATGTGTGCAATAAGAAGAAAACAGTGGAATATCAACCAGCATTTGAAATTTTACCGTCTTGGTAAGCGGCGAATGACAGCATCATCAAGGTCAAATGGTCTATTGGTGGCACCAAGGACAAGTATCCTTTGGCTTTCTTTTGACCTTAAACCGTCCCATGCTGCCATAAACTCATTTCTCATTCTCCTAGTTGCCTCGTGTTCAAAAGCACCACCACGAGCTCCAAGCAAGCTGTCGACCTGCATTCACAGGCATGAAATACTGGTAAAACAGCTTAAGCTGAAAGTGAAAATTTGTAAAGGAGGGAGAGAAAGAGGACAAAATGATTCTGCTCATCTCTGGAATCCTGGATACCATACCAAGCTTTGTGAGACATTTAAACATTTGAATAAGAATTCTTTAATGCAGGAGGACAAATCTGAGTAAAGCCAGATCTAGAGTTTCCAACACCAGAAACTATTAATTACTAGAGTGTACGTGTACGCTAAAATAAACCTAACTCTGCTTTGTGTATTATGACCTTGACAAAGTACGATAAAGAGCAATAAATAGCTTCTAAAAAGGCCAATTAAGTTGAGGATCATAAAGGCCTTTTAAAGGATGGTAAAGCTTATCAAGGATCATAACTAGTATGCCTTTTGAACACATAAAACTGGCAAAAGTCTCACCTCATCTACAAAGATAATAACAGGAGCCAGCTTGCTAGCAAAGGAGAAAAGCGCTTTTGTTAGCTTCTCTGCGTCCCCAAACCACTACATCAGGAACAAAGCAGAAAAGTGGCTGTCACACAAATTGTGATCTATCTCCAAACTGAAAAATAATGCTATTTGTACTTCATATCCACCCAAGATAGTTTGGCATGAATATATTTAGAATGTGCCTCAAGGCCACATCCTCACCTTAGAAGTAAGTGTTGAACCAGTAATGCTGATGAAATTAGCCTCGGCTTCAGTTGCAAGTGCCTTTGCAAGGAGGGTTTTCCCGGTGCCAGGGGGGCCAAAAAGTAATATCCCTTTGCAAGGCTACAAGAGAAGAAAGGAGGGACATGTTTAGAATTTTCACGGTTAATATAAAAAAATTATATATGTAGAGTCATTTTTCACCCTTAGCAAATTTCCATGGGAGAAAAGCTCAGGCCTCCGCATAGGGAGGATCACGAGTTCCTTCAATGCCTTTTTCACATCCTCAAGGGCACCAACATCATCAAATCTTACACCAATTTCTCCCGGCGTAACTACTGATGAAACAAAGTTGCTCTCGTAGTCATCCTTAGCAAGATTCTGAAACAAGTTTTTCTTCAGTCAAGTTTTTCTTCAGTATAAGCAGGAATGATATCAACAACATATCGTAAAAAACAAATACAAATAACCTTCAAATTCTGTGAAGTCTTCTTAGATGCTGTTTCCTGCGCCTTTAATCTCAAAAGTGCAATTTCAAGGCTACACAATATTTAACAAAAATCAAACACATACACTTACGAAGGCATTTTCTCACATACTATCAAGGACAAAGATAACTACCTGTGCTGAGGCAGCTGCAGGCGATCTCCCTTAACTGAAGGATGCGGACACGAGGAAAGGTAATGACTCTTTGCCCAGCCAACAACCTTTTCTGCTTCTGTTTTTTGAAAAATATACAGGAAATGCAAGTGATGAGTTAGAATCGTGGGCAAAAGCAAAAGTGAAATTTTCAAAAAACTCTCGTGCTCAGAATACATAGAGCAATGCCAACTCGGACGTAAATATTGTATCAAAGGAGACATTACACTCACTCTCTTTTGTTAATATCACACCGTCTGTGTTAACATGCAGCAAGTCCAGGCAGGACAAGCTGTGCTCCTCGAGAACCTGAAATAGTAGGATTCAATAGCCCATGCAGATGAATATTCACATGCACAAACACACCAGCATTTGTAATAGTCAAGATAGATCGAAATATAAGACATAAATGGAAGCTTCCTTCAAAGCAGATGGAAGTATTGAACTAGGACAAAGTGACAAGCCCATGCAACACCGGAACAACATTCTGGAGGTACCACTTATGGAAAGAAATGTGGATGTACCTTATGTATTTCGGTCAAATTGCTTCGAGCTATCACTATTTTGCGGTCTTCTTCAATATGCTTATTGAAAGTTTTCATGTTATCTTCTTCCTGGAAACACCATGTAATATCGTTGAACATGTCATTCTATCAGATATTGGCATAATCTCAAATGATCAACAAATAAGTAATTGGTGTTTATACACTTCAGTACCACTAGCAAAATCATTCAATAAAAAATAATGCATGTTCAATCTGACACGGCCAAAAACTAATACTTGGTAAGAAAATGGAAAATGCTACGTGCAGGATTATCAATAGGGTGACACAATACAAAAATGAAAAATAAGAAAGAAAAAAGAATAGGATTCCTAAAGCATAGGCAGTAGTCAAAATATATACCTTGGGCAGACGTATACTCATTACATTAGTGAAAAAATTGTAAATTTCATCCTCTTTAGAATGCTGATTGCCAGTTAATTCTTCCGTAAGTTTCTTCAAAGGAAAGGGCTGAAAGGACAAACACAGCATTAGCAAAATTGGTCCTAATCTAAAGCACGGTAAATGACTTCAAAGCATGCATCGGTTTTCAAGAATCAGGAACCGGAACATATAGAATTACAAGGTTATAATCTACATGATCATGACGGGTAAAACTGTCTGGATTGCACAATGAAAGGTATATAATTGAATCCAATTTGTTTGCATGAACTAAAAAGAGTTGTAGAGTCATCAAAATTACCAGCTTAGCAAGACGGCCAAGATTTGGAAGTATCATCGTCTGTCAAACCGAAAATAACAAATGTTATAACCATATACCAATCTCATCCTCTTATAAGTGCAAAGGGGAAACATTTAAAGTACCTATTTAAATAACAGAAATTAATCATCCTCCCATAATGAACAAGAACGAGTTGCATGTAGGTTAACTCTTGGACGGTTAGAACTTACAAATTTCGCCTTTTCTTTTGGACCAGTCTCCACTTTATTTCTTCCACAAATCAACACTATAGGACCTGATAATTGACCAAGCATTTCTTGCAGCTTGTTAACAAATTCTTTCCGGCCAGACTTTGGAGCTGCCTTCGAAAACCACGGATAAGAATCCGAAAAGTAGACAATAATGGGTTTTTGAGACTCCAGGACCTGTAATCAATACCAGGATATGTAATCAGTGAAAATATGAGAACCTTGAAATTTGTATTATGATGGCCACAAAAAGTTAGCAACCTGACAAAGCACTTCCACCGCAACATAGCAGTCCTGAGTTTGAGCATCAAGATCATGTTCAATATCCTTCACTGCAAAGTGTAGGTGACCAAGAAAAGAGCAACTAACGGTGAGGAAATCACAACTAAATGATATGTCATCAGATAACAATGGAATACAACGATCCAACACCTCTTCATCATTTCATGAAATTTCATGAAAAGTTTACTAAGCTCTCCAAACATAAAGGAGGTAAATGGCAATCGTGGAGACCATTCTGGGAAACGATTACTATAGACATGCCCATATAAAATGCCAGAAAACATAATACACAACATATCAAGAGGGATCTTAAGCTAAATAAGCAGCCACAGTATCGTTTAAGAAATGTAGCCAACGGTTTATAAAGGTCATTACTTTGACAACGAGACCCAAAACTCATTCTATGATTCCAAAGACTCCATTGCGTATTAGGATAAAGAGAAATGGTTAATCTTTCTACTCCCAAATACCAAAATGCTTCCTAATGGTAAAAGTATGGTCTCTGCATAAGATGATTCAATGGGCCAATTACTTTAGCAAACCGCTCAGCACCATGAATAAAAAGATAAAGCATCCATTGTGAGTTATAAACATTTGCAATTACTAAAGCTCACGATTGACACTACAGAAGTTCCCTTTGACTTTTCTAAATATTTTTCAATAATGGAAAGCATCCAAAATAATTTCTAGACCCTATACAAAGCCTAGCGAGTTTCTATTGCAATGGTTAATAAGACAAACGGACTTGTCAATTTCTGACAAGCTTCTAACAATCATGACTTACAAGAAGCCAGACAGGAAATTGAGAAATGCAAGACCCCTTTCAAAGTAGAAACTTATCAAGACCAGATGGTAAAAACTAGATGCCAAGTTAATATTGAGCAATCGAAAAATTATATGAAAGCAAATTATCCTTTTAACAGTAATTTGCCAAGAAATACGTACAAGGAAGCCAGTAAACAGACGCCTTTGCGGTAGGTTCTCCACTTTCCTCATCCTTTACTTCCTCTGACTCCTTGCCAGTAGTATCAAAAATAACAGCAACTTGGTCACCATTCACTTCATACACCTCCCCAGTTTGGCCGCTAGACAAAGTCCTGAAAGATATAGAGCTGGTAATTAAACAAATCAAAACCTAAAAAAATCGGAGGTGTATAGGATAGGAACCTTGAAAATTTTGCAGAGAAACAGCAGATGGAGAACAAAAGACCGTACTGAGTCAACAAGGAAATCACGAAAAAATATGGAAAGACATGGTTTGTCCGATGGAAAGAGTGAATACCGAGGAAGGAATGTCGGGAAAGTAGCTAGAACAAGCTCATTATGTGATAAAGAATCATATTACGTCGCATCGCAAGTAGTAGAATAATGCGCAGTATCCATACGTTGTCAGGAAATTTGATCTTAAGTTCTTCTCTAGAAAAAAGACAAACCACCAGCATCCCTAGTTATATCCAACCCACCTGCCATGTATAACAGTATACGCATTTGTTGAACCAGTAGATGTTGGTATCTTTCCCAATACAATCCTGTGACGAGTGGGAATGTGTCAATGATCAGGTGCTGGAGGAGATTTACTATGAACAACAAATAACTCTAGCAATTCCTCCAGACCCTAGAGCTGAGTAGAAAATCTTAAGTGAATATATATTCCATTTGTTATCTCCTACTCATAATTATGGATCTGGACAACTTAATATTATTTCTTAAATCAGGTATGATAATTCAGTATCCAGGACAAAGTCCAAAATTAGGAATAAAGGAAATTGATACAAAATATTCCAGATGAGGGACTCGGCATCATATGGTCATGATGTGAAGGAAGAAACCACCAGTCTAAGGCGAAGGAAATCTCCGGCCGAAGGCAAAAGTGCCCCCACCGATTTTGAGTATAGAACATGCAGGATTCACCCACTTTATCCATGGAGTGATAAATTTTTGGAAGAACACAAGTTCTAATATTTTCATTTTTGAAAATTGAAATGTCTTATCACCATGTCAAGAAACAAGTTGTCCAGAACCACTACCTGGTCGCTGACCTTTTTCAATGACCACTTTTGAAGGAGGCAACATTTTGAGCCTTAGAGATCCTTGAATTGAGATGGACATGAATATAAAGGGCTGATCATACAAAAATAAGAATCTAAGATAGTCATGGAAGAGGCTATGACTCTTTTATAAAGGGTGTCCACATGAAAGATCTTTCACATCAATTTCGTGCAACTATTCCATAACAAATTAAGTGAAGATATAAATGGAAGGAGATAAAACACAATTTGCACCAATTAATGATCCAGAAATCACACGGGTAAAAACTTAAACAATAAAGTAGGATCAGAACAATTAAGAATACATTGACTTACACACGTGCTCTTACACTGGAGACTAACCAGAAAATGATGGTTTCAGAGAAAATGTTAACTGTCAAGCAGACATAGTCAATGTTATTCGGAACCTTCATTCTAGCACAAACAAATAAAAAAAAGTATCCCCTCAAAAGACCAGGAATAGTTTGGAAAGTCAGAATCAATGCAATCCAATAACATCCTCACTCTGGATAATTATGCAAGATTATGCATGTAGTTAATGACTTATTGCACTGTTGGTTTGCATTTCAAGAAGAGGAATGAAAAGCAATGCAAGACTTTCCATGAGAACCAAGTTACCTATTATTGGCTTCAATTCTGACAGAAGCCCCAGTGTACCGCACTCGATCCCCTACCAACATATATACATGTCATCCATCAACCGAAGAAGAAATCCCGGTTAAAATAACTTAATAATCATATCCAAAACTACAAGTTTATTCTAGTTGAATTCTGAAATCTTACATTGTAACAAAAAAATATGTATATAGATTGACATGGGCCATGGTTAACCTACCATACGCAAGGACACCAAATATCTTGCAACTCAACCCAGTGTCCATCAAGAACCAACAATTGAGGCAAAATGATTGAATCATGAATAACAATATAAAAATGTTAAGTGAAAACACCAATGGTTTCAAACCTGTGCCTAAGGGGATTCATGCATCACTACGACCACTACCCCCAAAGACCTTAGATAGCTCATGAGTAAGTCGATGCTAGCAGATTAAGCAAATGATTGATGTGGTCATATAAATGCAATATTTTTTAGAAAAAGTTACATCCTTTAATATCCTGCTCATTTGTGATTTTCCAGCTGACATTAATAAAAAAGACGTTCTTTCCAGCAGATTTATAAACTATTATCTCATAATCACATGTCGTCTTGAATACGGCATACATATAAAGTATGTTTTCTGGCTGAAATTGATAAAAAAGACGTTCTTTCCAGCAATGAATTAAATACTCAGCGTCACTCAAATTGTTATACCTTTCTTTAGTGGCCGGTTCGCTTTATCAGATGACTTGACACTTTCTGATTGAGAAGATGTTGATGAGCTTTCTGCTTCTCCAGAAACACTCTGCATAGAGTTTAAATTCAGTTGACAACTAATTTTCTAGCACGGGACAGTAGTAATCTGTTTGAAACATTGCAAAAAAGTTACCTTCTCAAAATCTTCAATGGGGATTAACTTTCTCAAAGCTTCAGCGGAGGCATTAAGATCAATGACTTCATCATCACTTCCCTCCGTTTTAGTCTCACTACTGCTATCGTCTTCATTGCTGCCATCGTTTTCATCCTCGACATCGGACTCTGATGTACTCTCAGAGTCCTGATCTGATTCACCCTCATCTTCACAAAGATCCTGGAAAATCAGGTATAGAAGTAATAACAAGTAATTCATCAGACAATGACAAGGGAGTGTGTATTTTTTTTATCATTTGAGGAACAAAAAGTGGAATGCCCCTGCACTGGACTTATGAAACTAGAAAGTGTGATTGATCGGAACTATTATCTTCATAATAAACCAGATAAGGTATCACAATATTTAGCAGATGGCAGGTACGCACTATATGGACAAAATTGAAATCTAAACATACATATGGAGCTACAATGCTACCATCAAGCAACATTAGCGGAACTTGTAATTCCCGAGCAAGCGCTCTCACTAATCTTTCCCGGTACAGCTCCGTACCTTCAAATGAAGTATTTGATCAAATCAAGGATTAATCACCAAAGTTTTCCCAGTTTGTCAAGTGGAAGTTTTGAAATAGGGTCGATACAAAACTGACCTGGTATGCTCTGAAGCAGAATTCTAGCACTTGAAGAAATCAAGCGGCTCCCATAATCAGAAACAATCTTTTTATGTTTCACATGGGAGGCCGCACATTCCACTAGAAGATTTTTAGTGTTCTCACTGCAATAATAATGACTCAGTTCCAACAAGTGACAATGACGTGCTAGAGAATAATATAAAATGTAGGGGAGCACATACTCAATGTAATACGGAAAAGTATCCCATGACAAAGTTATTTTCTCCCACGGAACAATCCTTCTGAGAAACTCGTTCTTGAATCTCTCATGTCGAGTTAGAAAAGGTGATTCTTTCCTTTTATTTTCTAGAGCAAGCTTTTCATTTCTCAACCACTCTATTTGATCCTGCTCCCCGAGTTGGGCGTGTGCATCACATTTCCTTGAACTTTCAACTTTATTTCCCTTGTCATTCGTTTCTTTAGAATTGTCCACATCCTGGCTAGTGTCACGTTTATCCTCATTTGCATTCCTCCCATCACCTTCAGAACTATAATATCTAAGCAGGCAGTTTCTCCAACTAATGTCCGAGTGGCATTTCAATCTTGTATAACCTCTCTCAGAAGCTTGCACTAGTGGAAACGGATATTTTGACAGATAATTCCCAATTAAACTACTGGATGTCGAGGAACTTTGGATCACGCGGTGTGTGCCAGAATAGTAATGGCAGTTAAATCCAGAATAATATTTGCTTTGTTGAACTAGGGAGTTCAATCGTTGGTTTTTAAGCTTTATGCTTCTTGTATACATTTGAACTTCTTAAGTTCAAAATTATTTCTGCACAAAAAGCAAAGCTCTATTAATCATTATAATTTATACCCATCTGAATATGAAGAGTGAAGTGCTCCAATCTTCTGATCAACCGAGAAAATAAAAACAATATCATGAACACGTAGACCATTCATTGAATATACTTCTAAACAAGCAAATAGGCCCAATTACATAAATTAATACGGGCAATACTATCTGTACTCTATTACTTGACACTTGACACACTTATTAAACACACATATGCGTCAACAATCACATTCACACATAAAAAATGATTAAAAGATCAATAATAAACAATATGGTTGTGATTTTTGCCGGGATATAGTAATGTTGTCAAATTAGAAGGTACAATTAGCATTTTTCAAACAATACTTTTAACCAAACTCGGATCAACAAGCACTGCCTAACATGATAATATGAAACGAATTTGAAACCTAAACTACAACCAAGAGAATAAATTAGGGTGGATATATATCAGCTGACTTTGTCCAAACTCTATAATATCAATCTGGAGCAACTGAAGTTTCCGCGATGTAAAAAACAATGGAACCATAATTAAATAAAGCTGCGATTTTTATGAATTAAAAAAACGCCTGCATGTATAGTTAAATTACGTTCCTGCTCGAACACTACTTTTTTTTCTCGAACACTACTATCATTCTTAACAAAAACAAGAGCATAATTTCAATATCCGCAAAAGTATCAATAAACCATACACACTCTATTACTCCAACTAACATCGTGTGCGTGTCTTCTACCAAATCAACACACGTAAAGCAACAACATATATATATAAAAACAGGAAAAAAGTGCAAACCTTAATCGCCTCCAACTTATAATTTACATGAAAAAACAAAAGCAAGCCAGTAACCACCCAGGTCCGAATACAATAACAGAAGCCCTATAAAATGAATGAATGTGAATAAAAATAGAAGGACGGGCGCCCGCTAATGGTGGTAACTAATACAAATACAGAAGGTCCTGACTAAGCGCCTTCGTTATTCTTTCTATCCTTTATTCCTAAAAGATAATTTCCTAGATCTGGTGAGTTCTCTCTCTTTTTTTCCTGGTGAGTTCCTCATTGAAAATAGAAGTAGGGATTATCAATGGGTGGGTCTGATCGGCCAAATCCGGATCGAGTACTGGTCGGGTCGGGAAGGGACATAAAAATTGGTCTTTTGGATATGAAATAATAAATTGGATATATTAAAAGTGTGCCAGTGCAACCTAGAAGGTAGTACAATCATAAAGAGTCACACTAAATTAGTGCAATAAAAAGAAAATAAATTGGTAATGCTACGACGTCTTCGCCGTCGAAAAAATTTAAAACTTATTTAAATGTTATAAACCCAAGAGTTAAATATAAACCCAATGGCTAAATTTTTTATTGCGTTTTTAGTTCAGAAATTTTGTACTGTATAGAATTTTCCAACCCTAAACGCTTTAGTCATAGCTACATCTTGGTCAGTGATTATTAAATTCGGTGAACCTCTTGGCATAACTGCCAACCATTCCTTGAACAGCACTCAAAGGACTCGGCCTTCTCATCACGTAAGAATGCACAATCGAATAATGTGCTTTGCCTATGATGATTTACTCC
>JAOYMZ010000537.1:0-25629 GCA_025802335.1 Pinguicula primuliflora | reverse complement strand
CAACATAAAACTGACCATAGGAACAGTTCTGTATATATATATATATATATATATATATATATATATATAAACCCACTTAAAATATTCATGGATCTGCCGTGCCAGAAAAACGAGGTCCGCTATACCGGACGAAGAATTAATATGAACATGACAAGAATGCCGACGTGGGGGATGATTAGAAGCAAAACTGTGGCCCCCACACACTTAGAGATATCATCATGTAACTCCACGTCATGTTTCGTGTGATGTTCCTAGGTCTGTTTCGTCCGGTAGAGAATTTTCCAGAAAAACTGACAAATCAACCAAATTAAACAAAATCATTCTTGGCGGCCGAATTAATTGTGATTTTGGGCTCAACCCATTAAAACCCTTTTTAATCCTAAAATTAAGGTTATCTCTCATAACTCAATTTTTTTCTTGATTTTCAAGAAAAATTTGAAGAGAATTCAAGTGTTGTTCCACTCAATATTTATGTTAAAATTTATAAAGTGTTGCATATTGCCATTAATTATACATCTAGATAATGAAATATGAAATTTGAATTGCAACATTCCAAGAAAATGAATAGACTAGAGAGTGTAAGATGGAATAATCTAATCTATTATCAATTCAACAATTGTCTACTCAACAATAACAAGAAGAGAAGAAATAAAGAGATCGATGAATTAGAGTCACATGATGATTCTTCTATACATGCTCAATCATGGCTTGTCGGAGATAAAGGAAATAAAGAAGGATTCGGTGAAATTATTGGAAAGTAAATGATGATGTGTTTGAGTCGGATTCTAAAATTGTGCCGCTGTTGATTGAGGATAATCAATTTGCTAGTAAACCCTAATCATGATATCGATAGTAGAGATATTTATGCCCAAGAACGAGAATAGAGATAGAAAACATAATTCCTATTTTATTTAGTGCATTAGAATTTGATATTTTGGTAATTGTTAATTTGTTGCTATTTAGATTTATTGATTTTTTATATTTTTATAATAATTAAATTTATTTTTATAAAAAAAATTGACTGGCGTTGCTTGACCCCGGGTGGTGCCCAAAGATTTCTTAAACCTTGATTAGGATTGATAATGTGCTTTTAATATAATTTGAACTCGAGGCCTATTACTAAATGGTTCATATTATTGTTATCATACCAAGCTTTCTTGGTTTGGCTTGCTGCATGTTGATTTTTTTTTTTGATAAGTTGGTTACATGTTGGTTGATCTATGAAAAAATCATGTCTTGTTTGGTTTCATTAATTACAGGTATGATAGGATTTGTAGCAACTTTTTAATTTTCTGAACCATTAATTCCAGCTGCAGCATCCATTAAGTGTTTGAAAACTTAATGTAACTTAATGTGCAAATGTTAATAGGCTCGACGAACTGCCAACCCTATTTCAGGCATTAACTAAGTGGAAGATTGTTGTATGTGTGCGTGGTTGTGATGTTTGCCACATCATGGGGTTTATGAAAAGTGTCAAAAGTGAGGGTACATGTAGCATTACTCTTGTTGTATTGACTACCTCATCAACTTCATTAGTGCAAACAGATCCGGGTGGTGGAATACATACTTTTGAAAAGAAAGGTATAAATAAATAGCACTTAAACTTGCCCACATGCATAAACGGATCTATGTCCATTATGCGAGATAGAGATTGAAACTGTGGATCATTTGATTGCGATGTGCCTTGAGGTGAATCAAGTTTGGAACCAATTGAGGCTACATATGGATGATTTATCAATTAATTTTTTATGGTTCCAATCACAATGGCAAGTGTGTGCTATTGGTTAGTACAAATTTTATATAAAAATATTTTGTACATGTAGCATTATTATAAAGATAATTTATAATCCATGAAATTACAATTTAGTTCAATGTCAAATTGATAACATCCATAAAAAAATTTATACATAGAATATCAAAAATTTCATGTTCGGTCATAATTTTGGTAATGATCTAAAATAAAGACTGTTTAACCAAATGGAAAAAATGTGCAACGAAATTAACGGAGACGATGTCTCCGAAACTGCACCGAAGCATGAGACTTTCTTTCTGTGTGACCAATTAAGATTACAGTAACCAAAATTATAATATTATGTAATATTAAAGATACATACATTATGGATACACAAATAGTTATATATAGGGCAATTCTCAGGTGGTCAATGTTGTTGTGCTCAGCAAGTCGGTGGGTTGCTCAGTTCAAATCTGAACCCTTCATTTTTCAATTTGAAAGTTCACATTAAATGAGTCATTTGAGTCATTAAGTGACTCATTTAATCTAAAATCAATTGCCAGATTGACATATGAAAGTCCCAGACTAGAACCGAGTAGTTCACCCACCTACCGAGCACAATAATGAATACCTGAGAATTCATCAATATATTTTTGATGGGTAAGAATTCATCTATATATACGGGTGAATCTAATTAGTTAGAAAAATGCTAGGGTGACATAATTTTTTTTTGACAAAATTATGTCACCCAATCAAACGACACAGTTTTAGTTATATTTTGAACTTCCTTCTCCAAGTTCACAAACGGACGTCTCTTCCGTCAGATTGGAAGAGAGCTCCAATATGAGTGGTTTAGTTATTAACAGATCCAACCACTGAGGCTAGCCCTCCCAATATATGTTGTTGAGGAACATCCAAGTATGCAACTAGCAGATGTATTCCCACGAAGTTCTACAACCAACAAAGGATTTCCTACTAGAATAGCTAAAAAGATGCGACCGAGAAGTTGTTTTACCCCCATCAAAAGCTTCCAAATAATCTTCTTAAGATCCAATTCTTTTCAAAGGACAAGAAATCCAACTAAAGGAGTCCCTGTTATGCCCCTGTTTGATTACAAGAGCTGCGAATCATACCTACCTCACCCAGATTCTGAATACCCATCACTCTTCTTTAGCCTCTTAACAATACATACCTCACCCAGATTTCGATGATAAACCTACAGAACGGAGATAATGCCGTCCTGTTTTGGTTAAACAGCTTGTATCGATTCCCCTGAAATCTGAATATTGGAACCGTTCTGTTAGGGTCGATCGCCGTAGGACGACAGCATTCTCTGAGTCGAAGCCATTGTAATCGAATAGAAATCGCATCCAAGCACAGGCCAATGTCCAGCAGATTTTTCCACAAGACTCGGAAGGAAATCTCCTACATAACCCTGAATCAATCCACCAATAGCACAAGTATCTGACTTGACAAAGAACTCCTATGTGCTGAAATGTAAAGAGAACCTATTGTGATCCGTGTGTGTAAATTTTCTCCAAATTTGTAAAGCCTCTGCCATTTTCTTTGCTACTGGGGTTAGGTTCTTTTTTCCAATATGACGAAAGTGACGCCCGTTTGTGAGCTTGAGAAGGAAGATCAAATTCCTAACCAAAATTGTGTCGTTTGCTTGGGTGATATAATTTTGTCAAAAAAAAATTATGTCAATCTAGCATTTCCGAATTAGTTATAAAGTGAACATGATTAACACACATCTTATAAATTTAAATATTACTACATGCTAGCTAAATAATGGGGAAAGTAGGACTTAAAATTAGTGGTCAATTCGGAGCCTCACCATTGGTTGAGCATTGGTTGTGTGGCACATATAAGAAGATTGAAAATTTAATGGTGACACAAGTTGGATTTTTTGGTAGGTAATAAATATGTATTAATGTGTAATATTTACATACTAGAATATACCCGTGTTCTAAGGGCATGGGCACGAGGGTTCAAAGTCACTTCAAAATGAAATGTTACATATATTTAAGTGTTTTATGATTTAATAAGTGTTATGCTAAAAGATGCATAACATCATAACTAACCAAGGCAATTTGGTCTGGTGGCAATTAGGTGAACTCTTGAATAAGAGGTTTCGAGTTCAAGTCCCAGGAAAAGCGCTTGGTCAGACCTAATCCATAGGAGACTTTGGGATGAGTGCAAGCCCCCTAGATTAGTCGGGAGTGTAAAAAGCTCTCGGATACTGGGGAGGTGCGGGAATATTTCTCCCAACTGACCTACGTAAAAAAAAGATGCATAACTCAAAGGCTAGCATTACAATATCTGCATATAAAGTACATAGCATGCATTACAACCAAAGTTTGAGAAAACGTTGGGCGTTCCATGTACGCTAGGTGGTCTATGGGGCCTCCTATGCGATTCAGGCGGTCAGAGCGGCCACCCTAGGTGGCGTATGACCGCAGCAAATTTAATTTAATTTATTTTCATATACTATATTTTAGGCATATTGTCTCTGGGCATCCAGTCAAACCGCCCAGGGTAAATTCGGGTCGGCTTGACATTTTTGACCTCCTAGACGGCACTTAAGCGTCCAAAACGGCCAAACTCTCGAACATAGATTACAACAGCCGATATAATGCCAAGAATTAAGCTTTGTTTCAGACTCTTCCATGGGGTCTGATAATGATTTCCCCCTCACATCTGCAGCAGGTAAAGCTTCGGCAGACACAATTGTCATGGAAAGAACTCCTCAAATAGTAATAGTGTATGGAGAAAAACTATGAAACTGATACATAAGGAAAAATAAAAATGTAAACACAATTTGAAAAAATTTGTTTGTAGCAGTCCATCTTTTGATGGAAACCTGACAGATCGATGTAGAATTTGAAAAAATTGAAAGAACTTGAAGCCATTTGTTACATAATACCGTAGCTGCCTATTAACGAATAAAAATACATGCAAAGCGTGACTGTCATAGAAACCAACAATCTGTAAACCGTCGGCTACAAAGATCTAGCGCAGGTTGCGTCTGATGATGGCATCGGAGGAGAAGAAACAGAATGGAAATGAAGAGGCGTAGATGTCTGGGAGAGATGAAGAGAGATAGGAGGAAAGAGACGAAGGAATGTGATAATGACGGTGGAGAGAGAAGAGATGGACACATCAGCTTTTCTGATGAAGAAAACGAAGCTCAGATACAAACTTGAAAAAAAATATCAATTCTACCTCTAATATGTTGTGTTGTACGTAAAAAAATGAGAAAATTGCAATCATAAAAGCCACGTCAACATTGATTGTTGTTGTTTCATTCTGGAAAACTTTGGGTTTTTGTAGCGTTTGGTATTGCCATTTGTTATATGGATTTACGTGCCCTTACTTTTAGGCTATTCTCGGGGTTGATTTTATAAATAATTCGTCGACATCATTCATCAAACCCGTAAATCAATTCCATTTTGTCATGTGCTCGTAGGAAAAGTCAGGATCTTAATTGAATTCGCTTCAGGGCCTTAAACGGATCCGGGATTTCCGGCAAGAAAACCGCCTCATTTCTCATTTTCAATATTATCCAGTATGTGTGCTCCCAGATCATATTCCATACGACATGAATTTTTGGAGGATAGCTCTGGTTAGAAGCTTGGAAGATCACCTCCTTTAACGTAGCTGGAGAGAACGACGGGATTTGGAGCCAATTCAGACATGACTTCCAGATTTCTTGAACATGGCGGCAAAATAGGAACAGGTGTTCCATAGTTTCACGTTCTTCAAGGCACAAGGAACAGGTGACACAAGTTGGATGTTTCGATTTTGGAATTTTGGAATATTGCGTGAAAGGGCAAAAATTTATAGTTATATATTGAGGGTGCACCTGTCCAAATCATATATACCGCAAGAATAAATGGCACAAGAAATACGAGAAATACACGTGTCAGCATATCATTCGTCCAATGGGTGACTCACACTTTATGGTTATCTAATTACGTTCTGCCACGTGTCTTTTTTGTACTTATTTATCTTCGGTTATAGATTTTTCCACAGTTGTAATATGAAAAGGAGTATACTCTGTATTAATCATTTGTAAAAAATGAAATAAATGCTCCATCTTCTGCTCGTGTTTTGAGAGTATACTCCCGACTTATTTGGAAAATCTACATCTATTATGAAGACTCATGTGAATTAAGTCTGACCCTAAAGATCCGTTTACTGCATGTTTTTTGGTTTGATTACGGTAATTATCGTGTTTTGTAACTACCGCAATCAAACTCGAAAGTTGTTTACTACCAGTTTGATTTGGAGCGCTATTTTTGGTCAAACGTCCCAAATCCCCGATTTTTCTGCCCGATTTTGATTTCGAGCACTAAATTTATCCCCCGAAAATTGTTGGATTCGGAGCGTTACGAATTTGGGAGAAGTGTAAATGACCAAATCACCCTCGTTTTCAAAGACTTTGCAAATCGAATCGTCTTCTCCTCATTTGTATTGAATCACCAAACCCTCATTCGTCTTCCAAATCGTCGTTCGTCTTCTTCCAAAACCTCATTCATCTTCCAAATCCTCGTTCGTCACAGCCTCATTTCATCTCCCAGTTTGCTGTAAATCAATCAAGTCCAGGTAAACTTTCTTTGGATTCCTAGAAATCGACAAACCCTACATGCATTTGGTTCCCAATTTGTTCGAAATCGACAAACCCTACATGCATCTCTTTTCTTCGATTTCGTTGGTTGATTCAATTTGTTGCTTGCTTCGATTTGTTGTTTGTACTGCATATGAGGAAAATTACAGCCCGAAAATCTAGGGGTCAGTCCAAAGCGGCCGAAGTCCAAAAATTGCCGATGCCGACGGACGAGCACCAGAGTTCACCGAATGATCCCTGACAAGATTCGCCTTTTGTTCTGGGTAGGCGAGAAAGATCAAACCGAAATGAATCAGAATCCGATATCGACCCTTTTGACATACGAGCCAAGTATGCTGGAGCTAATGAGGACCTTGAAGAGAATCAGGCAGAAAGTCCAACGAAAGCACCTGGACGGAAACTGACAAGCGCAAGCGACGATGGAGGCAGTGCTGGAGTGAAGAAAAGGGAGAAGAAGAAATGCTGGCTCCAATCTGAAGAGTAGGCATTGATTGATGCTGCCAAAGAACTCGTGAAAGAAGAAATGCGTGGACAAGGAGGCTTTAAACGTGATTTTCTGGTGGCATGTGCAGAAAGAATTGCAAGGAGGGTAAGAGGCAGTACTATTCGTGCTGTACCACACGTCAAATCCAAACTTCACGTTTGGAAGAAGATTTATGATCTACTATCCAACTTCATGGAAATGAGCAGGGTGTCTGTGGACCCGAGCACTCATCAGGTAGTTGTGGAGGATGAAACAACATGGGATTCAATCGTGAGGGTAAGATTTATGCTAGATTGTTGCTAGTATGCTATGAATCGTCCATATTAAAACTGGTATCTGCATTTCATTAGCATTTCACTAGCTAGTATCTAATGAAATGCAGATACTAGTTTTAGATATTAAGCTCACTTATCTAAACTGGATATATGCTAGATTGTTAGATAGTTCAATATATGCTATTGAACCTATTATGTTGCATACTTCTGTAGCATACTTCTCTTTTAAAACTGCTATCTAGCATCCTGCTAGTATTACTGATGTTTATGCTATGAAATGCTATTTATATTAAATGCTAGTATCTAAGTTTTGAGATTTATGCAGGCTGCTAGATTATTGATGTTTATTCTATGAAATGTAGTTACATCGTTTCTATTTATGCTAAGTTTTGTTTGTTGGTATTACTTCTCTTGTAGACAAATCCGAATTACAAACTCCTTAGAGGCAAACCCTTTCCACTGTACGAGGATTGGTGTGAAATCTTCGGAAGAGACAGAGCCACAGGTGGATATGCACGTGATGGTGGGTACATTGGTGAGGGTTCTGGGTCCAAAATAATCGAGGAGGAAGAGGACATTCGTGCTAGCGAAGACGGAGGTGTAACTGAAGTCGTTCCAAGGGTACGCCATAATAAAGGAAAACGGCCAGTGACCGGAGAGGATGAAAAATCAAAGTGCTACTCAGAGATCTGGTCCTATGTTAAGAAACTTCAGACGCCGGTTGATCCACCATTGGATGTCGCCAGGCATTTGATGGACAAATTGAGGTCATACGCTCAATTCAATGTTTGGACGGGGACAACTATTGTGTCACACCTCTTGAACAATGTCTCAGCTCGGTAAATGTGGGAGATTCTTGAAGAGGATGTCCGTGAGGAGTGACTATGTTATTTGGTGGACAGGATCAAAGATAAAGTAAATGCAAAATACCCGAAGCCGGCGTAGAAGTGAAGGGTACTTTGTTATGCTGTTATGAACATGTTTTAACTTAAAATCAATGCCATGAACTTGTTTTGGATGATGTATAATCTCGTTTCTGACAGTTTTATGTTCTGAACTTGTTTATTTTTGAACTTGTTCATTCTGTTGTAGTTCATGTTCTATTTCTACTCAAGTTTATTCGTTTTATTGTTTACTATGGTTGATATGGTTCTGAAGTTGATATGTAACTAGAGACAATTTAATCATTTCACAATCATTTAACTGTTCAATCAAGCTGAATTCGTGTCCAAGTAAACACCGAAAATCATAACTAGCTCAATTAACATCAAACGTGACAAATTGTTTACTACATTTTATTTTGATATCGGTAACGCTCCAAATCAGAATCAAACTGAAAAATTTAATTCTGAAGTAAATGGACCCTAACTTTGTGAAGAGATTGCATTAGTTGATGAACTTATCCTGCTCAGCACTCCAGGCTAGTAGCCTTTTGTCAAGATAAGTGGTGCTAGCAACATGAACATGAACAGCAAGTAAAGCAGGAGCAGGAGCAGCACTTGTAGAATCTTGATGCAGTCATAGTGACACGAGGAGCCTAAAAGAAACATGGAATAATATACTATATGCAAAACAGATTGGCAAAGTAATTCGCATCTGACCCTATGGTATATTCTATGCCTGTCGTGTTCGGGTACAAGTCCCTTTGAGATTGTATCCCATCTACACCAAAGACACTGACCTGGGATATGAGCCATGGAAGAAGAGGCTTTGGAATACATTATGGCAAACCGGGTGATATGAAAGGCATAAGCAGGACTTAAGCTGTGCGTTGCTTTATAAGTCACCTTATCAGTCAATTAAGCGTTATAAGTTAATTTGACAAAATAAGTCTATTACGTGAATGTACACCTTCTGCCTTATAAGGTGACTGATTTGAAAAGACATTTTTCCAGCCTGATTAAAAAATAAAGTGACTTATAATTCTTTAATTTCAATTT
Source organism: Pinguicula primuliflora (assembly GCA_025802335.1). Lineage (NCBI taxonomy): Eukaryota > Viridiplantae > Streptophyta > Magnoliopsida > Lamiales > Lentibulariaceae > Pinguicula > Pinguicula primuliflora. The sequence goes on along the minus strand of JAOYMZ010000537.1, from coordinate 16,568 downwards.
TACCTTTAACTTTATATACCTATACATCTCTATTATTTTCATTATTTTAAACTTTATTATTAATATTTAAAATAATAATTTTTCGTTTAAACAATAAATTAGAATTATTAAAGTTAAAATTTTTTATTTAATAATAATTGTGATATAGAATATTATTAAAAAATATAACAACAATATAAAATAATGTCATTTATGTCATTTTACAAAAATCATTCATCTTATCATGTAAATCTGCAAAATAAGTTTAATCAAATAAGTCACCTTATCGGTCATTAGTCACCTTATCAGTCAGATTTGCTAAACACGGCCGTGTTTAGTGTCGCCTTACAAGTCACCTTATCAGTCAATTCTGCCTTATAAGTCAATTTGACAAAATAAGTCTGTTACGTGAACATCAATCTTTTTCCTTATAACATGAATAATTTGAAAAAGCATTTTTTAGCCTTATTAAAAAATAAGGTGACTTCTAATTATTTTATTCCAATTTTACCATTAACTTTATAATTTATATACCTACGCATTTCTATCATTAATATATTTTTTTATTGTTCTAAACTTTATTGTTAATATTTAAAATAATAACTATTTATTTATACAATAAATTCGAATTATTAAAGTTAAAAATAGTTTATTTAATAATAATTATGATATATAATATTATTAAAAATACAATAACAATATAAAATAATGTCTTTTATGTCATTTTACGAAAATCAGTCACCTGATCAGTTAAATTTGTGAAACAAGTCTAATCAAACCAGTTACCTTATCAATCCATCACCTCATCAATCACATTATTAGTCTTCAGTCACCTTATTGGCCATCAATCGCCTGATCAGTCACCTTATCGGCCAGATTTATTAAACATAACCTTAATCTTCAATCAAAAGTAGTTGGACTTGAATGTCAGTACTCACTAGCAGTTATGAAAATGTGAACTATTGAAGCAAAAAAAAATGGGTATCAAATTAAAATGTAATATCGATTTCAAATTTTCGTGTCTATAAGATTACAAAATTGATTTTGAATTTTAATTTCATGGGTTTCATCATCGAAAAATATCTAAAGGCCTAAAAATGTAAATTGAAGATGCAAAAATCTTAATTTAAAATTTTTGTATCAAAATTAATTTGACGGTCAAAATTAAAATTATGAGCAAATGTTCATTTTCAGACAATTTCCTATCACCAAAGTTTCATTTTGTTATTAGTTCGAAGCTCCGTTCGAGAAGTAGGTCGTCCAACCCGTCTAAGTGCCGCCTAGACGCTGGGCAGTCGCCATCCACTCAGTCCGAATACCGCCTAAATACCTGCTTAGGGACGATTAAATAGGTGCCTAGACCGCTTAAATATTAAATGGACCTAACTGCTTAAAAATCGCATAACGCTTTCTCAAATAAAGGCAACATTTCTTCTTATAATATCATCATCTCGGACACAATTTCGAGCCATTACTACTGTTATTTAAACAAAACAAAAAGTTACATGCTTTATTGAGATTCCGACAATCATTTTAAATCATATTTGTAGGGTTGTAAATTTGTTTTGTGTGAAATAAAATCAATAACAATTCCGAAATCGTTTCCATACGGGTTTAGGGATATGATGAAAAAAATAAAACTTAATTGATCCGGAATTCGGAAATCGGAAATCGGAAATATGATCTTGTAGATGGCCATGGCCCGAATTGAAATCTTGTCGTATTGCAGTTAATACTCCGTGAAGTACGACCCGGTAAAAGCTAGGCTATAAATAGCTAGGCGTTTATCAATGGACAATGGCCCTTAAATTCCACCTTCTCAGTGAGGCGATTCTTTCAGTTATTTTTTTTCTTTGTTTTTTTTTTCTTTTTTTTTTGGTTCGAGACCTTTACATTTTCTCCTCACTGCAAACCCTAACACTCCAAAATCGTTCGCGATAATCTTGTACCTCGACTTTTTCTGTTTGAATTCAGCCAAAAAATGCAGAATCAGAGGCTGAAGCAGCAGCAGCAGCAGGCTTTGATGCAGCAAGCGCTGCTTCAACAACAGTCGCTTTATCACCCCGGTCTTTTGGCTGCTCCTCAGGTACGTTTTGGTTGCGGTGGCTTAGATTTTCTCGAGTGAGTCGGTGAATGATTTGTTTTTTTTTCTGCTCTGATTGTTTCTTATTATTTTTGTTTTCTTCTTTTCATGTGTCGGAGGTCGTAGGCATTTCAGTATTTGCGCATGACTAACTTCGAATTTATGCACGTCTTAGTGGTGTTTTACCTGGAAATTTACATTTCATTTGAAATCCGTCAAATTTGTTCCCCTCTTATCGCGCTGCAATTAGGTTCTGGGTCGGATGTCCGTTAGTTAGGTTTTCGTCGTTTTTGGGTTCCTCAAAGTAAAATTATGAAGTTAGGAGCTTCGTCCCGTAGCCTGTAACTGAATCTAGGCGCCATGCTTCCCAGTACTCTTTTGTTCCTTGGTACGGGTACTCAGTGAGAAATCTTGTTCAATGTGCCACTTCAAATTAATTTAGGGTATATCGAAGGACAGAGAAAAATGTTAGGTGCCGAATTCTAATTACGACCTTCACGTGCCAGATCCTACACATAATTCATTTATTCATCACCTAAACTTCCGCACAGTATTGACATGTCAGGCGGCTTCAAGTTGTGGAAGCTCCTAAAAGCAGACTAATTGTCATTTAGCATGCTACTGCTTTTGAGTCACGTTATCTTGCCAAATAACCGGCAAACTGAGTTGGATGGTTCAAGTCTTGTAGAGTACGGAGTAGTTTCTTTATTTTTTTTATTTCCTTTTTCCCCTTTTCATTTTGCAGATTGAGCCAATTCCAAGTGGAAATCTCCCTCCTGGGTTTGATCCAAGTACATGCCGCAGTGTGTGAGTCTTGTTCAGTCTTTTTTTGTCCTTTTACGTTTTTGCTTGTTTTCTGCTGTCAGCAATTCTTCATTTTTTTGTGTCCTGTGCAGCTTATATCCATTTGATCTCCAATGTGGTAGTTTGATTCCAACTTTGAAATTTGCAGTTATTTTTTTTCCTTTAATGAAGTATTTGATGCTTATTTTTTAAATTCATGCCGTTTTGAATTCGGTATTCTGTGTGAGGTTCTCGAGTGGCCAATTTTCTATTTCATTTTTTTTCAACTTCTCGGTACTTTATTCTTCAAATAACTGCAGGTATGTCGGGAACATCCATACACAAGTAACTGAACCACTTCTTCAAGAAGTTTTTGCCAGTACTGGTCCGGTGGAGGCCTGCAAACTTATTAGGAAAGAGAAGGTGCTTTTTGATGGCTCATATTTATCTTAAATATATACCAGCAATAGAGCTCAGCTTCTCCATTTTGAGATAACATGAATGTATTTTCTGTCTGTCTTGTAATCAGTCATCCTATGGATTTATTCATTACTTTGACCGTAGATCAGCTGCCCTTGCAATACTCACCCTCAATGGAAGACACCTGTAAGTAGGAACTATGGAATGCCCATTTTTTTAAATAACGATTTATACTCACTAATGTTTACTATGATGTTAAGATTTGGGCAGCCTATAAAAGTCAACTGGGCATATGTCAGTGGTCAGAGGGAGGACACATCAAGTGGGTTTAAGATTTTAGCGTTTCAATGCATGACCTATTTCATAACAAGTCTATAAGCATTGCAATCTGCTTCTCTGCCTTATGGAGCTCTCTCTCTCTCTCTGTCTAGCCCACTTCAATATTTTTGTTGGAGATCTCAGCCCAGAGGTTACTGATGCTATGTTGTTTGCATGCTTCTCTGTTTACCCCACTTGCTCGTAAGCACCTTTTTTTCTCCCTGTTTTTGTTTTTGTTAGTTTTTCCAGAACTTTTAGTGTTGATATTACTTTTTTTCAGTTACATAAATATTTTCACTAGCCCGTTTAGTGGTCGTCTTATCAATTTTGTCTCTATATTATATAGTGATGCCAGGGTTATGTGGGATCAGAAGACTGGCCGCTCCAGAGGGTTTGGATTTGTATCCTTCCGAAATCAGCAGGTGCGGATCTACTATCTAAACTCAATCACGTTTCATACCACTGTTTTCATTTCAGTTCTGCTGAACCATCTGTATATCTTGTTCAGGATGCTCAAAGTGCAATTAATGATTTAACTGGTAAGAACTATTTTGCACCAACTTTGAACTATATTTCGATTCTACTCTGCATTCTCCTTGTAGTATGGTGTCCAAGGTTGAGTTAGATTCTGCTCAGGGAAATGGCTCGGCAGCAGGCAAATACGATGCAACTGGGCCACAAAAGGTGCTGGGGCCAGTGAAGAGAAGCAGAACTCAGATTCTAAAAGCGTTGTAGAACTTACTAATGCATCTTCAGGTCTGTGACTTGGTAAAAAATGCTAGAGTATCGTAACCGTAGATAACTATATGAATACGTTTTAGAGGTCTAAGTTTTTTTATATTAAAATAAGCTTACTAGCAATAGATGCATTCAGATTGTTTTATACGGCGGGAACCTTAGTTAAGTACATATGCTGCAATCTACGACAAATTAAAATGATCTATAGGAACGATGATGTTCTTTCTTTCTATCCTCAGACGTTGGAAGTTGAAATTGGATTAAAACATTCACTAGTACTCAAGTTTGGGAGTTAATATATTTTCCAAAAAAAAACTTTTGGTTTGCTAGATTCATGAGTGCCATGCTGGTAGGCACTTGACTTGGGAATAAATTAATTGCCCTTTTATCGAACATTCCTTTTCATTGATCTAGATTCCAGTTTCTAATTTATGTTGTTTCAGTTTACTTGGCCTTTGGATATGGTGCTCATAATAATGCTTTTGTTACAGAGGACATTAAGGAAGCAGCAATTAGTGATGCTCCTGAAAATAATCCACAGTACACCACAGTGTATGTCGGCAATCTTGCTCCAGAGGTAAATCTTCTTTCCCTTAAGTTTCACCTCTCCATCTGGAAGTGCGAGTGCCTCGTTCTCTATAGTACTGAACTTGTTTCCCTAGTGCTGGTCGTATGTTCTTCTATGGTATTGCCTGATTTTCTTCGCTGTATGCTGTGTTTATGTGTTTTGATATGAGTTACAGCAGTTAAAAGTAGATGCATACCTTATGACTTTTATCACCAAACTTTTGAAGAGCGAAAGGAAAATAAATCCACATGACCTTGCTACACATTATTAAAGTCACATATGTCGTCTAGAATATTACTTCTTTTAGTAACATGAGAGCTTTGGTATTCATCTTGAGCTTCTTCTCCCTGTTTGCTGCCAGGTATCCCAAGTCGATCTTCATCGCCACTTCCATGCACTTGGCGCTGGATCAATTGAGGAAGTTAGGGTTCAGCGTGATAAGGGGTTCGGATTTGTGAGGTACAGCACTCATGCGGAGGCTGCTATGGCTATTTCACTGGGTAATGCTCATTCTTTCCTAGGGGCCAAACAAATTAAGGTTTGTCAACACTTCTTATTACATTTACGCCATTACGTTGTCTCAGTAATGCTAGGCATACTTACTACTTTCTTACTTAATTATGTATGTAAGTCTTGACTTAAGTGTACAAATATTTAAAAATATATATTTATTTTAATGAGTACAATTAAGTTAAAATAATGTCGTTTTGACCCAACACAACTCAAAACTATGCCGCTTTAATTTACATAATTAAGTAAGAAAGCATTATGTATACGTGGCTTTATTCTACTTTGTCCGACATTTTATTATTTCTCCAGTTTTTTATGCATTCTGACGAATTTAGTATGACAGATTCCCTTTTTGTAACCCACCCCTGAATTAAGCACACATCCTCTTAAGTTTCATAGTATTGTTAGTTTTCATGAATTTCTTAGTATCAAGTGTTCTCAACTCTATTGTTGACTGCATTCAGTGCTCATGGGGCAGCAAGCCCACTCCTCCTGGAACAGCCTCCAACCCTCTTCCTCCTCCCCAACCTCCATCCTTTCCCGGCCTCTCTGCAGCCGACCTTCTGTCTTACGAGAGGCAACTCGCCCTGAGCAAGATGGGCGGTGTCCACGCATTGATGCACCCGCAGGGTCAGCATGCTCTGAAACAAGCATCTATGGGAATGGGAGCAGGTGGAAGCCAGGCCATATACGATGGTGGTTTCCAGAATGTTGCAGCTGCCCAGCAGCTCATGTACTATCCGTGATTTTGCTAAGATCTGCTTGGATCACTGTTCATCATATTTTTTTTTTGGTACGCGCCCTGTTTGAGATATTCAAGCTCTTGAATTTGTAGGATATCATGTAAAAGCACGGGCGTGTGCGTGTGCGTGCTTTGCTAATATTGTGCTTTGTGGGACGTTCAATGACATTGGTACTGTATTTTATTTATTTTTGGGGAAGCATTTATAAGTATTTTCCTCTTAACATTTGAATTAAAAGTTGCTACTCGATGAATAAAATTGGGCATAAAAAGTAGTTAGGAGATTTGAAATGATTTTATAAATACTTTCCACAATTGAAATAGGCCTGAAATCTCTTATAACTTTAGGAGATGTTGTCTTGGGAGCCAATGCTGCCAATGTAGAGTTGTAACCTTTCATCAATTTAGCTATGCTCCAAGAATCCACACGGAAAGGTTCCAAAAAATGCTTTATGAATCTAAAATTAAAACTATTTGGTCCTTCACTTCCACAATTTTTTCACTGTGTCCCAAATTTGATCTTCTGAAAAAGGTGACTCCAGCAACTGATTTTCCTGATATGTGACTGTATTGTCTATTTGACACTGTATTGTCTATTTGCCACTGTATGTTTGGTCTATGTCGTATTTCTTCAAAAAAGTGTTTTTTTAAAGAACAACAATGCTACACATACAATTTTTTTTATACAACATTCTGTATAACCATCAAAACGGAGTGATTTTGTATTTTCTAAAGTGAAAAAAAAATTGTGAAAATACAAAACGACGTCGTTTTGATAATTATACAGAATGTTGTATAAAAAAAGGTTGTATGACTAGCATTTTTGTTTAAATAATAATGATACTTGTACCCTCAACTTTGACATACTTTTCATAAACCCCCTTATGTGACACCCATCACAATCACACATTAAAAAATGGGTGTGGTTGTGTGTGTGGTTGTGATAGGTGATACATAAGGGAGTTAATGAAGTGTGTCAAAATTGAGGCTACATGTAGCATTGCTAATTTTAAATTGTTCATGAAGCTGCTGCTTTACTTCTGTCACGTCCGTTAACCACTCCTAATCCACTACCAATCCTCTTATGTTGTTCATTGCTCTGTTTTATCGGATGACTGAGTGAAAATACTTTGAGTTAGCATCTCCCTCTTTCAACCAGCAAGTTCTAGATTTCTAGTAGTGCATCTTGTCTAGCATTTTCTGTGAAGTGAGCATCCCTTCCATAGCTTTTTTTCTAGCAAGCTTTTCTGGCTCAGTGATTGTTCTGTCCACCATTTTCATATCTATTCTCATTTTTTTCTGTTTCCTGTTGTATTTTCTCTTGCAAGTCTTCAAAGACTTCCCAATTCCATAAGGCTTGATGACTTCATCTTATGAACACTAATTAAGTAATACATAACTCATTTACTCCTCCCCCCCCAAAAAGTAATATCAAACCCTAAAAAAAAGTAACAAAATTAAAATAAGAAATTGTTAGCACCGCACCAAAACATGTTAATTTAGATCATTAGTGTATTTTTACCTTATGAGCATTCCAAACCACATTTTTTTTAAATATAAAATTCATGATCGATTCCAAAATCATTCCGAAACATTCTGATCGGATATCTGAACAAAATGTCAAACTCTCAACCTCCAATCGATTTAATGAAATGACCATACTCGGCTGTTTTGCCTCCACTCTTGGCAAAAATCAACAAATTAACTAAGAAATCGTATGAGAAATATCAGCACTATGTCCTAATAGCATAAACTTGTTTGGATAGAATGCAAGACAGATAAGCAACAGTTTCATCTTAGCCAATATCAATTTGTCTGTGGCATTGATCAGACATTTTTACTCATCAACAAAAACTAATTTGTTGTTTCACGAAACAGGAAAACTCATTCCAACAGCTGCTGCCAGTGATCTTCATAGACAAAAAGCGAGACTGTCAACAAATAACCAGTAGATCATTTTACTCAGAAATCACCAGAGTTTCTTCCTGACCCACAAGAGGAGGAAAACTACTCCGAGAACAACAGCGACAGGAGCCCACTTCCGAATCAAAGCCTACAAGTCAATACCAGCGAAACATTTAGAAGGTTTGGCCACAAACTTATAGTAGTACTAACTGCCACGTCGCGTGGCTCAACGATGAAGGAAACTGAGGTTATGCAATTTGAGGCAGCTTAAGGAAGAAATTATACCGACAAAACGCAAGCAACTAAAGTTTTTTGTTGCTATAATAATTGTTGTTTAGTCGCTACACTGACAATTGTGTTTGGATTTAAGATGATCAATTTGAACACATAATCACAAGCTTTACTTAAGAAAGGAACATTCGAACGAGTCAAAATTACTTTAATCCCACCACTGGACCTGGACTTTTGCAACTATTTTTGTGATATAAAACTGATACTGGTTTACCTGTAAATCATCCTCTTACCACCGAAAACTAATAAAACTGACCTGGCGATTCAAATCTTTTGCCTTGTCCGCATAGACGCGAGATTCAGATGTCAAGCGGCTCGACATCTGACTGACCTCTGCCAAATATGACAATAAAAATAGCTCATAAAAGATCACACGTCAAATTCAAGTAAAACAATTCATTTACTGAAACTGCGTTGTAGTTAAAAAATTCAAACTAGATGCATCTCATTGTAATTAGATTATAGAGCAACAAACTTACGGTCCAACTTTTCACCAACACCAAGCACTTCTTGTACATTGCGAGTCATTATCTGGTGAACTTCATATAATTCATCATTCAACTTTGCAATATTCCTTTGTGTTCTTGTATCTTGATACAACTTCTTGGTTTTCTGTATGAATGTGTCTGGAATATAAAATAAAAATATATTTTAATTTGAAAAATATAAGAGGAGAATTTTAATGGGTTTTTTTCATCTGTGGATAAGGTAAACCAGAGTCAAAAGTTACCAAATTTGATGAAAGCATAAGGTCTAGCAGCAGTCTCAATTTGATTCCCGTAGGCACGCTCAAATTCATTCTTCAGATCCTCCAGATACTGGAACACGAGTTTCTTAGGATAAGAACGATCACACATAGTCAAATAGCACACACGCCCTTCAATGATATAACTACACACTAGGTTAAGGTCACATTTTTAAACTGATGAATGTAAAAATAATAATAATCTAACATAGATATTTTTGGGTAGTTAATCTAACATACATTGAAGGTTTCTACTCTCAAGCAATAGTCGTGTACATTCCTTAGTTCAATTTCTAAGCAATGTGCTATCTAGCCATGGAATCCCTGCTACCATCTCATCAAGGTGACAAGTTCAAACACCTTGTCTAGAAAAAAAGCAAAATGAAAACTCAGCCCACGTGCCTTTTCAAGTAAGTTTGACAACCTATGAAGCAACGACATGTTTGTAGACATTATCCAACTAAGAAAAAAGATGGGACGATATTCAACCAGAATATCATGAAACTGTCAAATTATTATATGGAAACCGTTTTAGCTGATCAGCTTGTGAAAAGTTCTAGCCATGCAATCAGCCAAGTAGAAACTTCAACACATTCATGCAACAAAGGATACTGGAACATATACGTTCCTGTCTCAAGTGACATTCTTGAAGCCTCATTCTGTCCCCTTGAGAGATTCTTAAACAAAGACTTCACTTGCTGCTTGTATAAGTCAGAATCTGGCACATCACGACCATCATCCAGTCCTTCAGCTAGCGGAAGGCCATCAGTAACCCGGGCAATCATAGTCAGTTTCACCATCTCTGACGAGCTCACACCTATCAGACAATCGCAAAAAGTAAATCCCCCCATAGTTCCCTCAGCATCAAAAGTCTCTATATTATGATCTTATATGAAGACAAAAAAACTGAAAAAGGTACGAGCACAAAGAAACTCCAAAATCAAATTGATTCTTCCAGTATTTCCAACCACAATCCACCTCGCTAAACAAACGCCAATTCGGTCTCGAATCCACCAAAAACTAACAGAAACCGAACTCCTAACCCGTTCAGGCATCTTCCGGAAACATGAATTAGGAAAATGCAAAAATCTGGATACCTTTAACATGCGTATGTGAGCTCCTCCGTTCCTCCTTTTGCGATTCCCGATCTCCAACTCTTCTACAGCAATCTTACGACATGCGCCTCGGAAGTGAATCCTCGGGTTTCGATTGTGAACGATCTCGAGTCAGACGAGGAACTACGAATGGAATCGGAGTTCTGGAAATTCTGCCGAATGCCAGCGGCAAGTCTTGCAAACGGGAAGCAGCGTGAATTTTATTTTATTTGCTTTTTCTCCTTGTTTCAGAAAAAAACGTATAATTATTATTCAATCCGCTTATTGGGCCTGGAGCAAATGATCACAATTCAAAACTCCAATAAGTCGTCCCACGCTGTTACATATTTATAGGAAAGATTTCTGTTTTTTTTTTTTGGATAAGCAAAACTTTGTATAAATTGTAAATTAGTATACAGATTGTAAACTTTGTATACAGATTTTGGAAAGATTTCTGTTATCTGGGACGAAAGGAGATTCCACCCCAAAACAACCAATGATCTTTTTTTACTCCACGTGTAAAAACTGGAAAATGATATAAGATACCATTTTTTATATTAATTTTGCACCCCTTGATGATGTATCGTAATCTAATTGGGCGTTATGAAATTAAGTTTAACATATTATCGAATTGGATGGTGACATTTCACAAGTTGTACAAAAAGCGGTGTCAAAAAGTGGTGTATTATAGCACTTCTCATAAAAACTGTCATACAAAACAGTTGAAAATGATATAAGACACCACTTTTGTACTACTCGATGTAGGGTTTAAGGTAAAAGTGCTTAAATTTACACCAAAGTCGGAGGATACAGTGTGGTTTGAGTCATGTCTAGTTGGGTGCCCATCTCCAATATTAGACTTGACAAATATGATGAATATCATGATAGCTGCAGGCTACAAAGGGAGCAGGATAGTTAGATTGGAAGGTGAAGAGTGGTAAGATTGGAAACGCCAGAAGAGAGGATGAAGTTAATCGCTGACTGCAAAACTGAAGAGAAGCTATGTTTGCATAACCTCAGGCCATAGAGATTGGTTGATGGAAAATTAGTTCATCCGGCTTGGGTTAAAATAAAAGATATGCCCTTGCACTGTTGGATGGAAGACATCTTCAATACGGTGAGCGCGGAGTTGCGAACGGTGCTGAAAATTGATGAGAAAACCTTGCAACAGGCTGAAATGCAGTTTGCTAGGTTACAAATATTAACGAATGAAGATGGAATTGTGTGGCGAAAGTTAAAAATTGATGCCGAGTCTGAGATGTTGAATATGTGGGCAAAGGAAGAGCCAGCATGGGTTATAAAAGTGAATGGCCACGAATTGGGGCGGAAAATGCGCGTTTGTGTGTGGAGGAGGATGGCATTAGAGATGTCGAGATTCTGAATGCTCAATTGACACAGGGAAGCACCAGAAATAATGGTGCACTATGCGAGGATGAGACTTTGATGAGTGTGAAGATTGTAAGCCTAGAAACTGGTCAAGACGTGAGGGGGAAGGAGAAGCCGATTCTCGAGGACCTGTGTTGATTGAGTCCAATATTGAAGAATGTGAGATAGATAAAAATTCAGCGTTCGTTGTAAGAGAAGAAAGGAATCTTCGGCCCCGAAGAAGGCCGGTACAAGCAAGACAAAGCTTAAAATGGATAGGGCTATAAATAAGCTCATACCCTTTCGGCTAGTGGGTCCAAATGAGAGCTATGTAGCATAACTCCTGCGTAAAATGAAGGCACGTGAATGTCAAAAGTTCAAAATGGAGAAAATGCGATAGATGAGATATCAATGTTTATTGCAGAAATTACAAGTGAATGATAATGCATATATGTATGCTCCGGAGTCAGATAATTCTGACGATGTATTGGAGGAGCCCAACAAACAATCTTCCTCGCAAATGCGCTTGGGGTGACATTAACAGATAAACACACGGACTCTATTGTTCAAATGAAGCTAAGAGATAGATAAAATCAAACATAGATGACGTCGTGCGGGATAGACCGCAAATGCGCTTGGGGTGTGGCTTGTTAGAGAACTGACCACAAAAAATGAAAGGAAAAAGAGAAAAACGGTCGAAAAAGAGGAGTGACAACCCTTACCTACAAATTCTTGATGCGACCCCAATTCTCAGCAATGGCATCGAATGGATATAAAGAATTTAGCCTCTGTTGAAGATCGTTGCGTCGATTCGGTGAGGAAGAAGGAAAGAAGGAGGGTTGCGTCTCTTGAATTGGAAAAAGGGAAAGGGGAAGCATCGATTGAGAGAAGAAAAGGTAGGATTAGAAGAGAAAGAAAAGTTGAGGAGAGTTGCGTCTTGATTTCGGAAGATGACATCACCTTCCGAAAACTCCATCTTCCGAAAACCCAAAATGACGGGATATGGGAAATTTTGAAGGTTGGCATGTTGTCGGTTTATCGCCCATCCCTCTACTATACATATTGATTAAGTTACACTATTGTACTTTAAAAAGAATCAATTTACCCCCTTATACTTTAATTAAAAAAAATCGCCCGCCCCCAAGTACCTTTTATCTAATTATTTTATATTAATGACAAATTTGCTCTTTATTTCTCTACACTCTAATTTTATTATAATCTTCAATTTCAAAGGAGCCACAAGAATCCATCCTTGTAGTGAGCTCGGTTTTGGAGCACCAAATAAAGGAGCCGCAAGAATCTTCATTCTTGGTCGTGAAGGTTGTCAATCTTTGTCCATCCACTCCGGCATTCACAAAAATAAAATTATGAGAAATCTATTTTTGAAAAGTAGTAACCTTACAAAAAAAAAGAATTGCAAATATAACATCCATCTTTAAGTTTATCATAATAAACGCCGATACTAAACTGCCAGCTAACGTAATAACATCCATTCCCGCCATCCCCAACCACCGTTATGATTTTCCGGTCATCGGAGAATACAGATCAACATTTTTCTTCTATTCTCCCCCATTCTAGGCTCAATTTTTCCGGAACTACTGAAACCTTTCCTGCATATTGCTCACATTGAATGCGGAAAGGTCATACTCAAAATGACTGTAAAGTGCTACATACGGCTGAAGGACAAGAGACAAAGCAGACAAGGAAACCTGTTCATCGAACAAAAAAGGCTCTGGTAGCTCCCAAGTACAAGCCTGTTTTGTAGTATAGGAAAGTGCTGGTTGATAAAGTCCTGATGGATGTGCCACATATTCCGAGGATGGAAGATACTGCACAAGAGATCATGCCAATGGCCCTTACTCCATTTCCTAAGGAAAATCTACAGAAAAGTCCTATCTCAGTGGCAGTGGTACATGATCGATTACAAGCGGACTTGAAAATTTCTACTAAGGATATGACCCACGGTGCTGAATCATTGGTTTTTAAGGGAGACTCTGAGTCATATTTGGGGTCTGTGGAGGGACTGCTTGCTGATCAGGTTTTACCTGGGTCTACATTGGAGACAAAAGGCCCTGGTATGATTTTTCCTCCTCCACTGATGCAAAAACTTTGCCCTGTTCTGCTTTATCCTCTTATTGTGCTCGTATGGAAAATATTAATGTTAGTTTGAACACTTCTGGTGATATTATAGAAGCGAATGCCCATGGTACTGTTGTTGTCGCTATAGATACACATGCTTTGTCTATTCCTGATACTTGCACTGATTTGCATTATTTGAACTCTAATATTATACATGACAATGCAAATTTGCCATCTGGTACTGCCCTGGTTGATCCCAATATTGGAACTGTACTTGTTCCTGACACTGCTCCTGCATTGGGATTATCTGAGGAGTCAAACAGTGATACATTATCTGTGGCAGTAGTAGCCAGAAACCCTTTGGGGGGAGTGACAGTAGTAGCCAGAAACCCTTTGGGGGGAGTGACAGTAGAAAAGAATGGGAGAACTACTGAGGCATTCTATGGCCAGACTGAGATGTATGATGAGAAGATCCTACCTGTCCATGAGCTGAAGAAACAAATACCCAATAAACCGGTACAGGTTGTGCAGTTGAATGACAGTTGCGACTTGAGTATAAAGGATTATAACAAAATTGATTGCTGAGTACAGCAAAGTGATGTAAGGGGTGGGAGTATTGATCTAAGTATTTTTTATGCTTCTGAAGTTTGCAGTGATGTTGCTTGTTGTGCTCCTAATGTTGGCCACCGTATCCCCCACACAAATGCAAAATTTTGTAGCGAGGAGGAAAGCTATGATGAACAAGATTTATTCTCGGATGAGGATACCCAAAGCCAGCCTGATCACAAGGTAAGGATATTTGTGGAAGAAGAGGTGCTCCAGAGCCTCAACACGAAACCAAAAAAAACCCTGACTAGAAAGAAAATCTCTCCCTCAAAAGCTGCAAGCTATGCACTTCACTCAAAAGATAATTCTTTCTTTAAATGATGAAGGGACTGATTTGGAATATTCGAACCCTCCCAGAGAAGGCTTATAAATTTGGCGAAATTGCATCGGTTGGAAATTTTAGTTCTTACAGAACCTAAAATTCCACAGAAAAGGTTACCTTTTTTGGTTCAAAAGATGAGGTTCAACGCATTAGTTGCTAATGTTGCAAATACTAGCTCTATATATTATATGGATAATGTGGGGAAATACTCTGAACTGCTCAGTATTCTTTGATGCTCTGCAAATTTTAGTATTGGAAATTCATCCTGTGAACTCTAGCTCTATATATTATATGGGAGGTGTCTACGCAAAATGTACTCGGTCAGAAAGAGTTGAACTATGGGCAGATATACTGACTGCTTGTAACTCTATATCTGAGCCTCTACTTCTCGGAGGGGATTTCAATGTTGTAGCCGCTGCAGATGAAAAACAAGGAGGTAAACCTATTAATATAGGCTTCTCTGCTGATTTTATAGAGGCTATGCAGGAATGTTGCTTAACTGATGCTGGCTTTCTTGGCTCAGCCTTTACTTGGTGTAATAACCGATCTGTAAGGACCGTGTGGATAGGGTCTTGCTATCCGAACATCGGATCATGAAAGCCAATCCAGTTCAAATACAACACTTGCACAGAGGGATATCAGACCATGCCTCTCTTTTGTTGGAGCTGCTTGCTACTGGGAAAAAGTCACCAGCCAAATTTCAGTTTCATGCATTTTGGGTACAACATCCTGACTTTCTGAAAAAAGTAAGAGAAGTCTGGGGGGCCCCAATGACAGAACACAATGCAGTGCGAGCATTTGCTGAGAAATTAAAGGTATTAAGGAAAGAACTAAAAATTTGGAATAAAGAGGTTTATGGAGATATTTTTGAGAATATTCGGAAAATAGAAGATAGAATGTTGCACTTGCAGCTTGAGACACAATATGAAAAAACTGGGTATGAACAGGATAGGGTGGACCTTAGCCTAGCTAGAGCTCAGCTCACCCAGAATCTATTAGCAGAGGAAATATTTTGGAAAGACAAAGCTCATGTGAAGTAGCTTCGGGAGGGAGATAGGAATATAGCTTTCTTTCACAAAACTGTCAAACTGCGAAGGGCAAAGAACTCAAACTTAACTTTGATGATTCAGGCAGGGGACGGACAAGGTCCCAGAAATTGACATACTTGCGCTGATTGTGGAACACTTTAGACTTTAACTTACTGCTGAAAATGTTTCCTCTACTGCTGAATTGGTTGATTTAATCCCCCGGTTAGTCACAGCTGTGATGAATACTGCTTGAACTGCCAGGCCTTAAGAGAAAGAAATAAAATTGGTTGTATTTCAACTCAACAAGGATAGTGCCCCGGGTTCATATGGTTTTTCTGGAGCTTTTTTCCAAAGTTGTTGGGAGATAATAGCTAAAGATTTAGTGTTGGCTGTGAAATCTTTCTTTGCTGGTCATGAGCTACCAAAAATTGTCACAACAACATTACTTTGTATGGTTCCAAAGGTGACAAACCCAAGTAGCATCTCTGAGTTGAGGCCGATAAGACTTTGTAACTTTCTTGGCAAGATCTTCACAAAGTTACTGGCGGGTAGGATCTCAGGGGTGCTCACTTCTAATCTCACCTCAGCAGTGTGGTTTTGTGAAGGGACGTTTGATCTCTGATAACACCATACTAGCTCAGGAGATTTTCCAATCCCTAGATAAAAAACAAGGTGGACTCAATATTGCAATGAAACTGGATATGGAGAAATCTTTTGATCGTGTGTCATGGCTATTTTTAATCAGAACTTTGCGGACTTTTGGATTTGCTGAGAGCTTTATAGACATGGTGTGGCGTACTATATCAAACAACTGGTTCTCAGTTTTGTATAAAAGTAAGAGTTATGGTTTGTTCCAATCCACACGGGGGTAGGGCTGTCCAACCGGTCCGCCGCAGGACCGGTACCGATTAATAGGTGGTACTTATATTGGGTACCGGTACCGTACCGGTACAGGGCCGGTACCGGTACCCAATCGGTACCGGTCTCCCGGT